>JAUESI010000003.1:10071211-10099112 GCA_032275145.1 Synergus laeviventris | reverse complement strand
TACTGGACACAGGGACGAGTTGGAGTGGGTAGTGTGGACGCCGCGTCGAAAAGTTGAACTGTTGAAGAAAGTTGAAATGAAATCAGTATTTGGTCGCCGTCGCCCGTACTTTGTGATGCGTTCATTTTTCATTACTTTTTAATTCATTCATTGGTTAGTTGCAGTTAGTTGGTTTATTTCCATCTATTTCAGACTATTTGTGTTGCCACGCCGGTGTTGAACTGTGTTTCATATTTCGTATCTTTGATTATACTGTAAAAATTGACATTTTAGTGTTAATTCTCATGCATTTTTTATGTGGCTAAGGCGATAAGGTAAGCTATAATACCACTCTTCAAAAGTTTAACAATTGATTTTTATTTGTTTTTTAAAAATTATTTGGTTTAAACGCAACGCGTTCAGAATTATAGATTATGTTTTTCCTGTAAAAAATTTTAATATTTTCTTACAATCTTTTGAAATAACGTAAATAACGTTCGATCCACAAAAATTTATTTTTTTATAGAATCTTTGTTCAAACTATGAAAACGAATTAATGCACTTTATTATTTGACAAACTTTTTTACATGCCATATATACTATGACGTGAAATTGAACAGTTTTTGGCAGAAATCGCTTGTCATATTAGGAACATAGATTAGAATAAAAGTCTTTTTTCTTGATCCAACGTTATTTCATGTCCTAAAAGCTGGAATTACAACAAATTACAATTCAAAAAGGGGTTATATCAAAATATAATTCCAGCTTTTAGAACATCGTTATTTCGGCTGAATCTTCAAATATTTGAAACAAATTGTTTACTATGAACTAAAAATCAAATATCTATCTCCAGCATCTCTTTAATATATTGTTTTTATTCTTCCTGCTTATTAAATTTTTACAATTTTTCCGTTTTCTAGATGGAAAATACAATGCAGTCTTCTGAGATGGAATTAGCTTCAAAGGCAATTTCAGTTCCACTTGTGGAATATACAGTTGAGGAGCCTAACTCGAACATTTCTCAGAAAAAACATCAAAAGAGATATGAAGAACTACATGCAGACGTTTCTACACTTGATAAAATGTACAAAAGAGTCAAAAAACGACGAAGAGGAACCTCTGAGAGTTTTGATGCGTCTGATGGAAATGAGGAACTGAATGATGCATCTCCATTGCAATGCGATAATAAACGAAAAAAAATAAAGCACGAACCAAAGAAACGAAAAGTTCCAAAAACAGGAAGCCTCCCTGTAGAACAAAGCTACATTTCAAAAAAGCGAAAGTTAAAGGGTTCTAAAGAAATAGATTATAATTTAGAAGCTGTAAATAATAACGGAGAGGTAAAGGATAAAGGATCCTCTTCTGAGACGATGGAGAAAGATAAAGCACAGAAGGAAAAGAAGAAGAAACGTAGAAGGCAGCGACCAAGTGTTGAGAAGATTAATGCAGAGAAGGAAGAATTGAGTGAAAAATATGACACCGAGGAAAAGAAATCTTCTAGATTTACACTTGAGGAGATCGTGAAGACGGAAATAAAGTTTTCTTGTAGCAATTCTAAGAACTTTAAAGTAAGTATATATTTTTATACAATTATTTTGCTTCTCTTTCTTTTTTTTCCTCTAATTTAGTTTTATCTGATTTTTTTGAATATTCATAGAGACCTCCGCTTTAGTTATTTTGTTACACAATTATATAAAACCAAATCAAAGAAAAGTATATATTAATTTTCAGAGCAGCTGTATGGAGACCGAACGTGAAAATGGAATTGTAAACCAGAATACCGACCACGAACTCCTTATTAAAGTAGGAGATGATTTGCAACATGTATCTAGACAGGATTCGTCTGATGAATTGCAAACTATTTCTGACACTAAACAGATCAGAAATAATTTTCCTCATTGTTTAATTGGACTTATGTATCAATTAGACTTGTCGGTACTTTGCTCCCTTAGAAAAATTAAGTACCAATATAAATATCCTTTAATGTCATTAAGGTTTGGTGATTCTGAAATTGATAAATTCAATAATATCGTTCTTGGGTATGAAGAGAAGTCCATTTATATAAAAGTTGAAAATGTGGACAAACGTCATACAAATGATGTTATTAGTTACGATAGATTATTTACCAAGAAAAAGCAGCAAAGCTTTTCTGTTAATAATTACTTTAACTGTTTTGTTCAACATGTAATATCTATGGTTAAAAGTCCTTGTGATGAAGTTAACAGTCCATCAAGTAATATAAAATATCTGATTATCTACACTAATTCAGGCTTGGATTTTACAAAAGAAAATAAATTAAAGCAAGGGAAATCTAAAGGATTTTATCCTTTTCAATTTGATAGTGTGGAAAAATGTGATATTTTAAAAGACGTTTTGTTTACAAATGATAATACGGCCGGGCGAGGCTTTTATCAAGTTTCCCAAGACAAAACAACCAGAAAAGAATTTTCAAAGCGTTTACAATTTTCGTCTTCTGTCCAAAATCTTTTAAAATCTAGAAAACTTTCCGAAAAATTTCAAACAGATCTAAAAGAAGAATTTTTAGATAAATTTGTATTTGCAGTTAATCAGCCCAGTAGAGAAGAACTGAACATGATTATCAGAAGTGAAATAGAAAAAAACAGTAAAGTTCAAGACAATTACATAACATTGCAAGGAAGAATATTAAATAATTTGGCAGCTCTAGGAAATCATAAAAAACTTGGAACCTGTGTATCTAGAATTTCATATGAATTCAATTTATTAATGACCCTCTTGCATGACATGTTCTCGGATAAAAATATGTTTTCTATCAATTTTGAAGGAAAAAGCCCTGTTATATCTAATGACATTACTATCAATTATAAGGATAGAATTACTTGCGTAAAGGCTCATAATACAAATATTTGTATTGGCTATAGTCAATTATTTCCATCAAAAGAAAAGGAAGATTATACCTTTTCTATTAATAAACATTTTGCTCTTTTTGTTGAAAAGTTTAAAACTGATTTGAGATATTTTATTGTTTATACTAATGCAGATCTAAATCTTACAGCAGAAAATAGATTAAAACAGAGGAAAACTAAAGATTTTTATCCTTTTCAATTTGATAGTATAGATGTTCAAAAGAAAAGATACAAAGTTCTAAGAAATTGTTCATCTATAAATGAGAATGATCTCTACCGATTTTCACATGAAGAAACGACAAAAGAAAAAATGTTAGGTCTACTAAAGCTTCCATCCTTTCTGCAAAAAGAAAAAGAAGAAGGAAGACTTTCTGATGAGAAAGAAAAAGAAATGAAAGAAAAATTTTTAGACAGACTAATATTTGCGGTTAAGCAGCATGATAACAAAGCATTGAATAGTGTTCTTCAAAATGAGTAAGACAAGTCTGATATTCCATATGATAATGAAGAGTGACGCGAAATAGCGTTACGTTGTTTAGAGTCTGCCGAGTTTGGCCATATTACAAAGGAAATAATGAAAAAGCTTTCGGAAGATATAAAAAATAATAGGTCTAGTCATCAGAAGATTGAGAATAGAGACATTACTGAAGAAGTTCATTTTGCGAAAAGTATAGGTATTAAAGAAAGTACACCTGTATTTCATGAGTTCTTAGATTATTTAATTAAAGGAAAAGGAAAAATATATTTACAGGTTCTGAAAAAAAACAAAATAAGTCTAGCTAACATGTCGAGTATTTTAAATAAAGCAGGAACACATGTTGTAAAAGCTTTCGAAGAATTATATGCTCTTTGGATTGATAAAGAAGGAAATAGGACACGATATTTAAAAACTCTAGAGCAAGAAGGAATAAATCTAGCTAGTATATCTGATATTTTAAACGGAGCAAGACATAATGCTGTGAAAGCTTTCAAAGGATTATATGATCTTTGGTTTGATGCAAAAGGATATAAAAACCATTACTTAAAAACTCTAGAAGAAAACGGAGTGAGTCTATCTAGTATATTCAGTATTTTAAGTAGGGCAGGAGCTGAAGCTCCTAAAGCTTTTCAAGACTTGCATAATTTATGGTTTGATGCAAAAGGAAATAAAACACAATATTTAAAAACTCTAGAAGGAGAAGGAATAAGCCTAGCTAATGTGTCCAGTATTTTGTACAGAGCAAGAACTAAAGCTGCGCAAGCTTTTAAAGAACTATATGATCTGTGGTTTGATGAGGAAGGACATAAAACACAATACATCAAAATTCTAGAAGCTGAAGGCATAAATCTAGCTGATGTGTCCAATATTTTGCATGGAGTAGGAGCTAAACCTTCTAAAAATTTTAAAGACTTATATGATTTGTGGTTTGATCGAGAAGGAAATAAATCACAATGTTTGAAAAATCTCGAAGACAAAGGAATAAAATTAACGAATATCTCCAGTATTTTAAGTGGAGCAGGAGCTAAAGCTGCAACAGCTTTCAAAGATTTATACGATCTCTGGTTTGATAAAACAGGAAATAGGACACAATATTTGAAAACTCTGGAAGAAAAAGGAATAAATTTAACAATTGCGATTATTATTTTAGGTAAATCAGGAAGTAATGCTGCAAAAGCTTTTAAAGACCTACATGGTCTATGGTTTGGTGGAGAAGGTAATAAATCAAAATATTTAATAACTCTAGAAGAAAATGGAATAAAACTCACTAGTATGGCTAGTGTTTTATGTGGAGCCGGAGCTAACGCTGCCAAAGCTTTTAAAGATTTATACCGTTTGTGGTTTGATGGAAAAAATAAAACACAATATTTGAAAATTCTAGAAGAAAATAGAATAAAGCTATGTGATATATCCGGTAATTTAAACGGAGCAGGAACTAATGCTGCGAAAGCATTTAAAGACTTGCATAATGTGTGGTTTGATGCAAATCGAAATAAATCACAATATCTAAAAACTCTAGAAGAAGCAGGAATAAATCTGACTAATGTGTCGAGCATTTTGAATGGAGCCGGACCTAATGCTGCAAAAGATTTTAAAAATTTATATCACCTTTGGTTTGACAAGGAAGGAAATAAAACTCAATATATAACAACTTTGGAAGAAAATGAAATCGACCTACTTCATGTCTCTAATATTTTACATGGGGCCGGATCTAATGCTTCTAAAGCTTTTGAAGAACTTTGTAATACTTTTCTTGATGAGCAAGGAAAGAAAAGACAGTATTTAGAACATTTTCTTAAGAGCAAAAATGGGGGAAATAGTTTTAGGTTGGATAACTTAACTGAGATTTTAGGCAAAGCAGGAGCTAAAGTTAAAGATGCCTTTGAGAAATTTCATAATGTCTGTTTTAATGATGAAGGAAAAATAACCGAGCTTCTAGATGATTTTTACAAGGCAGGTTTTACACCAAGTAATTTATCATCTATATTGTGTGGATCAGGAGATCGTGCTTCTTACAATTTAAAAAGATTACATCGTATTTGTTTTAATAAGAAAAGAGAAAGCACAAAATTTTTGAACGATTTCTGCAAGACAGGTTTTACGATAGGTAATCTGTGCAGTTTATTGAGTGGAGCATCGGATAATCTAGAAAAATTTCATTACTTTTGTTTTATAGGAGACACAAAAAGGTACTTAGAAACTTTTTTAAATGAGGAAGGAGGCTTTACGCTGAGTAATTTAACTAAAATATTGCATGGAGCAGGAGACAATATTTATTCTGCTTTGAAAAATTTTCATGGCGTTTGTTTTGATGAGAAAGGAAAAAGAACAAAGCTTTTAAATCATTTCTATGGGGCAGGTTTTAAGCCGCGTGATTTATCTAATGTATTAGCCATGACAGGAAATAGAGCGACTTCTATTTTAATAGATTTTCATGAATCGTGTTTTAATAAAGATAATTATTTAAATCACTTTTTAGAAGAGGAAGAACTGTTTAGGCCGAAGGATTTATCTAAGATATTACATAGAGTAGGAACTAATACTTGTGATACTTTTAAAAAATTGCACGATCTTTGCTTTGATGAGACAGGAAAGAAGACCAAATATTTAAGAAAATGTATGAAGAAAAATGATCGCCATATAGTACTTAATATGTTATATGAAAAAGTTAGAGAAAGTTAGGTATAACAAACATTTAAGCTTGTATATATAAATGTGAAAAATTGTATATATCGAAAAAGTATATAAAAAGTATGTTTTCTAATTGTACATTTATACGATGTTATAAGTTTATATTCTTGTAAAATAAAAGGAAATTTGAAAAAATGCTTCATAATTGTAGTAATACTACTTAAGAACTGAAAAGTGAAGGCTTTCTATCATCACGGATAGACATAATCAAATAAATATCTGCTTGAAAAATTAAATAAAAGATTGTATTAATTTTTATATTTATTGTGGATACTATATTTAGTATAAATCAATTACAGTATTAGCTTAAAAGTGGAGAAGTACACTGATTTTACCCAATGTTTACTTATAAAACTCGTGTTCGGATTCGTCCTTCTTGATATTATTCTTATAACCCTTTTCAAAGTCCTTGGCTAGAACTATGTAGCGATTCTCACGCACAGCGTGCATACCAGCTTCCTGGCAAATCGCGTTAATGTCAGCACCGGAAATTCTATCCGGCCTCGCGACATAATCTTCTAGATCAACCTCTTCACTGAGGTTCATTTTCGTAGTAATCGTTGAGAAAATCAAACGCTTCTGTCGACGATCAGGCAAGGGAAATTCAATCTTTCGATCTAATCTACCAGGACGCAAAAGTGCTGGATCCAAAGTATCAGCTCTGAAATTCAAGAAAAAATTATACTGCGTTAATTTGATATGCACTAAATAAAAACGCTCAGAAAGAATTTAATTTACCTATTGGTGGCCATAATGACTTTCACGTTTGTAGTTTGATCAAAGCCATCCATTTGATTCAACAATTCGAGAAGAATACGCTGAACTTCTCGATCAGCTCCAGTTTGAGCATCAAAACGTTTCGTTGCGATGGCATCAATCTCATCAACGAAAATAATAGCTGGGGAATTTTCCTTAGCTAAACGGAAGACATCTCTCACCATCCTTGGTCCTTCTCCTAAGTATTTTTGAACAAATTCCGATCCCACAACACGAATAAATGCAGCTGTGAATTTTTAAAGATTTATTTTGTATGAAAACTAATATTTTTAATTTATAGGTACATTTACTAAAAATAAAAAAAACTCACCTGTAGTGTGCCTTGCAACAGCTTTAGCAAGCATAGTTTTTCCACAACCTGGTGGTCCGTACATCAAAACACCTCTTGGCGGATCGATACCAATCTGCTTGTACAATTCGAAGTGCGTGAGTGGCAATTCCACAGCTTCCCTAATTTCTTGTTTCTGCATATCCATTCCTCCGATATCGCTGTACAGAATATCTGGCTTCTCATCTGTTTAGAGGAACATAAGTTATATTTAGACTTTTAAAGTTAATTTACCGATTCATACAAATAGACAAATAAAAAATAAAGAAAATAAAACTTACCAGCTTGCAGCATCGAGATACTCGAATCAGCTTCAGGAGGAAGTACGTCGACCAAAGCATTGCTATGCTTGTGAAGTGCAACACTGGCAGAAGGTTTCAAAAGTTCTCGATCGATGGTCGACAAAATGCGCACGTAATAATTAGAACCTGTTGTAGAGCCAACTATGCCAGTATTTTGATCAACTGCCTCGAGGAATTGACCAATAACTAAAGGCACGCTCTGTATACGTTTCACTTCTTCTTGAGCGTGAAGGTACTCTTTTTTCAAATTACGCTGCTCATCTTTTATGTACTCTTCTTGAACTTCAAGAAACTCCAACATTCTTTGGAGTTTCTGAATTTAATTAAGAAATTATTGGTTTATTTAGGGAATAAGAGGGTTATTTTTTAGAAATAAATATATAAATCTCATATAATACTATTGCAAAATACATACCTTATACTTGGTATAAAGATCTTCAATATCCAATTCTTCACCTGCGGCATAATGTCCGATAACTGGTTTCGAATCGATCTCACAGATTTCCTGAAAATTTAAATGTTACTTCAAATTTTGTTTATAAATAAAGTTCAACTTCTTGTGAAAATAGAAGTTGATTTTTCAATAACTTTCCACTGTAGCAACAATTTAAAGAAATCCAGTTGAAAAACACCAATCTCACTTAGAAAATATTTTACTATGATTGACGTTGGAATAGTATAATTTTATTGTGAACTTGCAACGATTAGCGTTTTAATTTTACAATATTTGTGTAAATTAAGGGATATAAAATTATGCATGATAAATGTAATAAATTTTAGACGTGCATCAGGTAAATTTAAAGCGTGCATCGATGAAATTTTACAATAATGTCGAAACTCTTTTTATGTAAAATTAACACGCCAATGACTGATAAATTTGTGTCCTGTTAAATTTCAAATCGATTTTTTAGAGTGCAGAACAAAGGAATGAAATTCGTCCCAAATCCAAATGAAAATACAACAGAAATTAACAGAAAAATAACAGCATTCAGTTAATGTATTGAATCAAAATGCAAACATAATTATTTTTCAGGTTATGTTGGACTGTCAGTATAACAATAAATAAGAAACGGAGCATTAAAATAAAAAATTTAATAAACTCTTAAATATTATTATTCCGCATACACAACATAAACAATCTAGATCATCAATTGACACTGATTTATCTATAATAAATTGCCATAATTGAACAAGGCAATAATCTTGTAAAGTACTCAAAACTAAAACCACTAATTGGTGAGTAGTTTTGGGTAATTTTATAAAATGAAATAAACTCACCTTATCAGGTAAAATAATCCCTATTTCTTCCATTATTTAATAGCACTATTTGTTCGTAATCCGCAAAAAATTGATATGGAAAGAATGACTTGAAGTTTTTGAGTATGAGGAGTGAAGAGGAGCAAATAGGGTTGTGACTTGTGACAGGAAGCAAGCACAAGCAAGCAAGGTTGGTTTATTTCCAACAGTTCCCTGGGTTCCTAGTTTCTAATAAACAAGGTCATTTCATATTGTGACGTCATCTTTAAGGTGCTTTCATACTCATATATTTTCTACCTAGATGAGATTTTTAGCGCATTTATAATCACATTTTAATAAAGAATTCTCAAAAGAAATGCTTCAAAAAGATGTAATTTCAAAATCATGGGCAAAACTCAAAAGGAATTGTGATCTACTGCGCCCTCATAACGACGATGCCACGCATTTATCTCACTCTATAGATTTTTCTCTGTTTTTCTGTTATGTGAAAAATCTAGAGTGAGATAGGATCACATCGTCACATGGTAGAGTGAGAGGAAGATACATTTTCCTCTACATTTTCTGTGTATTGGACTGATTGCACCATGCACCGATTGCACTCTGCAAGTTTGGCTAGACATGTAGTGGGAGAGGCATGGAAGCAAGCACCTTAATTTGATAATCATTGGGCATGGCGGCATGGCCTGAACGGCTGAAGGCTGAACCATAAACAAAATCTGAAATCTGAATTGTATACATTGTATATGATTGTGTTCATCGGCCAGCGGCCTTCTGTAATAGTGTAATCTTGATAGTATTTCTGATAATATTTTCTTTGAAAACGTTGCGACATATTTAATTTTGAATTACTAGCAACAATCATTTCATTGTTATAAGTGTCATGCATAACTCACTCATATAGTGTGAACAATCGTTAATAATAATTAATACTTGAAAAATCAGAAATGTTGACGAGTGCTTTGTTGATTCAGAATTGAGTATTGAGTTTAGGGGACTCTAATTTGGAAAAATATCTAGTTCTGTTGGTGTGTGATACTGTAGATCGTAGAACATAAATTCACTTTCATTATTCTTAAATTGGATATGGCCTCGTTGTCTTTTCCGCGAGTAGTACCACAAAGGAAAACGAGCTTCGACTTAGAACGTGAACATTTTCAAAAATTTCAGGTATGTTGTTTTTTATGTTAATTTGTTATGCGTTTTTTAATGTTCTTTCTTCAATAACTATTTACATTTTAAGTCTAGAGGCTACCTTTTTTTACCCACATGTTTTCAATTATTTTATTTGGGTGGGCGGGGTGTCATTTTTCAGTTAACCCCATTTTTTAATGATTGGAGCACTTGCCGTTGTAAATAACATTATCAGAAGTTTCCCATTTCAAATTATTCTATATAATTTATATGTAAAAATTATTGTACAGGTACTAACTGATCGCTGCTCAAAAAGCGGTCTTTTATGAATACGTATTGCATTATAAGAAACTTCCTAGACTTTTAGGAAAATCAGGATAATCAAAGATAAATTGGTATATAAAATCTTGAGGAATTTGTATGGGTTCCCAAAAATGTATTGCTTCTTAAATTAAAAGAGTTTATGTACTATTGTCGTTACATAGTAATTCTCAATCAGATTACAAGTGATTTTTTCCCACAAATAATTCTCTATATTTATCTTCTCTCCTCCCTTATCCCCATTTTTAAAATTTATTTCGAATGTAAAACAAGCTTATCAAAAATATTTGTTTCATGAAAATAGCTCTGCATATAGTGCATGCTGCCAACGTAACATTTGAAGCACCTTCGTAAAGCGTCTTTCAGGGTGAGAAAAATTGACGAAAAATGATCTGTTTTTCACGCTGACCGTTGTACCACTGCCTTGTTCTTATTTTTGTTGTAATAATTTTGCATCACTAACATGCCGCCTATACTCCCACTAAATGACAAGCAGATTCAACAGTTGGTAAGTGAATTTTAAAAAGTTTATAAAAATGAAATTTCATTCATCATTTTAATTTTAGCTTGAAGTTCCTTTACAGGATTCTTTGAAAGATCGGTGTGCATATTTTTTCATGGTAGAAATTAGTTTATCTTTATAAAAGAAGGTACTAATTTTAGGTTTAATGTTAGTTATAAATAATCAGAAGTTATGTTTTTTATAAGTTTTCAGTAAATTGTCAACGTGAAATTAAGAACAGCTTGCGTCAAACATAATCAAGTAGATTTTTTATCTGCAGTTCAGCATGTGTTATACTGATAAAAAAGATTATCGCTGACAGATTAAAACAACTCAAGGCATAAAACGCAAAAAGGCTTGAAAAGCACTTTTCTGTTATTCTTGTTATATTACCATCTTTATTTATTAAAATAATTCTAAAAAGCACTTTTTTTTCGTAAATTTGTATCAAACAAAATATGTATAAATTGCATGTGACATATATTTATAATACTTTCTTAACGATAATGATATTTATTATTGTAATATATTATTAGCAAAGAATTAATGAATTGTTTCATTTAAAATATTAAGTTTCTTACTGTGAATTTTTAAAATTTTTATACAATTTCAGAGTATTAGCATTGCCAAGGCTGTGCATCCGACTGAAACTCCTGTCAAAGTAAAACATGTACGCAGTATCCTTTTACTCAATACTGATTTAACCCACATTTTATTCTGTTTAAAGACTTCTAAATATTTTAAAATAATAAACAATTATGCAATTAAATGTGCTTCCTTAACTTGATACGTAGGTGCAATTATTGGCACTTATCAGGAAAAAAGTGCTTCTATCTTTTGGATGTTTATGTTACGTCAACCTCTTCAGGAGAACCGTATTGTAGCATGGAAATTTTGTCATGTATTACACAAAGTATTACGTGAAGGACATCCACAAGTTATTCCCGACTCCCAACGCCATCGAGCAAAATTAGAGGATCTAGGAAAGTTATGGCAGCATTTACGAGAAGGCTATGGTCGTTTGATACATTTGTACATACGACTGCTCATCACAAAATTAGATTTTCACAAACGTAATCCACGATTGCCAGGTAGTCTGCAAGTAACTGCAGAGGAGCTTGAAGCTATTGGTGAAAATGACATCAATGTTTAGTATGTTGATTTTTATTTTCTCGACAATAAATTGAATTTGAATATCATACTTTGTGACATAACTGTACAATTTTCTATTGTAGTTTTCAAATGTCGGTTGAAATGTTTGACTACATGGATGATATATTGAATCTACAGCAAGCAGGTACGCTCTCGAACTTTTGAATTTACATAATAACATATGCATCTTTATATTATGTTATGCGTGTTATTGTTATAAGAGTGCATTCATTATAACAAATATATCTTCAGTTTTCGGTTCTTTGGATCTATCTCGATCCAATTCGATGACGCCCTGTGGACAATGTCGTCTTGCACCTTTGATTCCATGTGTACAAGATGCATCTCAACTGTACGATTATTCTGTGAAAATTCTATTCAAACTTCACAGCGCTTTACCTGCAGATACATTAGAAGGTCACCGAGATCGTTTCTCAAAACAGTTTAGGGAACTGAAAAATTTCTATAATACAATTAAGCATATGCAGTATTTTAAGCATTTGATCACAATACCGTCCTTACCTGAGGTAAAATGTTTTTTAATTTGTATTTCTTTGTATTAAGGGGTTTGGATCCAAGTTCGAAGCTTAAAATTCAATTTCTTGATTTTACGTAACAAATATTGTAATTAGATATTTTTCCACTCTGCAGTGATACTGGTTTTTTAAGTATAGTTATATTTATTTTCTTAAGCAAAATGAGATTGAAACTAGAGGTAAGAATCGCAATCCAGCACCCTTAAGAAACGAGAATTTAATTTTTTATATAACAGTCATTTATCTTCAACTGATGATATTTTTCATATTAGAACCCGCCCAACTTTTTGATACAAGCCGAGTTACGAACTTACATCACACCAGTAGTTGTGTTGCCTCCAGAAGAACCTTTAGATACGGATGCAGTTGTTGACAGTTTAATTGATACATCAGATACAAGCTCCTTAGCAGGTGATCAACTTGATTCTTCGAGAAATGGCTCCATCTCTCCTGATGTTTTGGCAGAAAGGTTGTTATCTTGGCGAAAGTTTACATTTTATTGTTTCAATCGAAATTGTTGAAAAAGTGATATGAATATTTGTAAATCTCAATTATTTGTCTTACAGAGATAGTCTGATTGATCATCTCCATCAGGAAAATGGAAGACAAAGACAAGAACTGCATCGCTTGCTTACTGAACATCAACGTATCGTTTGTGAACTTAGAAACCGGATTTTAGATCTTGAATCAGCTCTTTCCACCAAAGTAAGATACCTATATGTCACTCCTACACTACAATATTGTTGTCATTGTCTCTGAACAATTAAGAATGTTTAAAAATGTATTTCAGGGTAATGAAATCATTCAGGAAAAACAAGTTGCTCAAGATTTGTTGAAACAAAAATCTGAAATAATGACTAAATTCGTCGAATGTGAAGGTTTGTTCTATTTGTAGAAAAATTTCAATACAAATTATAAAAACACAGTCGAGTTCAATAATACTATAATGTGTTTTTTTACGTGTTGCAGAAAAAAGTAAAAGTGTTAATGAAAAGTTTCAAAAGCTCAAGGAAGTATATTCAAAATTGAGAGAGGAACACATAAGTCTTATAAGAAAGGTAATTATCTGAACATAACAATTTATTTATTATTTTAATTACGATCAGGATGACACCCGTAGTAGCCTCGCTGTCACGGCTTTAAACCTCAAATATTTATTTTTTTAACAGAAAGCAGAAGTAGATAAACAGTTAGGTGGTATAAAGATCGTACAAGAACAGTCGGATAGACGAACGATCGAAGCAGAGCAAAGATTACAGGAATTGATTCAAGGTCAGGCAACGACAGAGCAAGAAGCACAAAGAGTTTCTCAAGCCCGAACAGATTTAGACCAAGTGAGAAAAAAGTTTGATGCTGTGCAAACAGAAAACTTGGTAAGTTTAGACAACAATAATAATTATATAGAATTTCTGAGATTATTTCTTTTTAAAATAAATCATTTTTATAGGCACTTAACGCCAAAATTGGTTTTATCACTTCTGAGAAAGCCGCATTAGAGGGTGATCTTCATGATCTGCTAGCACAAAAGGAAGAACTTGATGTCAGAATATATAACTTACAATCTGAATCCGAACGCTCTTGTACACAGTTAAAGACGGATACAGAAGTTATTTTCTACGAATTATTTTGTAAGTTAATTCATTGCGTTTATTACGGGACATGTAAAAAGTGTAATGACAATTTGTACGGAATAAGCTCATTAATATTACTTGGATGACCACTAAATATTTTTGCAGTGAACTGTTTGTCAGAGGCGGAGACAATGCTACAAAATGCAATGCACGCTATCGACAATCCAGCTATTTCCGCTGTAACTTGTACGCCAGACTATCTTACGACTCTATTGGATCCCACGATACTGTCCCTGAAAAGTTTAAATGCAGCATACATAAAATACGTTGATGATATAAAAAATAGAGGGGAATTGATTAGAAACTCCATACGTACAGCTTTTGCTTTAGCCGTTTACCTAATTCAGGCTAAAGCTACATCTAATACATCTACCGATATCACTTTTGGCGATAGTGAGTAAATTCTATTTTGCGTTACTCTTAATTCTGGAAAATTAATTTCATGAAAGTTATATTAAAAGTTTCATCGTAATAAGTAAGTTGGCCATTTATTTGAAATAAATAATTTTAGGAATAACTGATGAATGCAAACAGTTGGGCTCGTACAGCTTAATCATGTTTAGCTTTATAAAAGAGATAAGAGATAAGGATAAATCTTCCCAAACTATTGACCAAATAAAGATGGTAATGGTGCAGTTGGAAAAAATTTCAACTTTAACATGTTCATTAGCCGAACAAAGCAAAAGTAATACTGGTGTAATTGGAGATTTAGTAGAGAATGAACTTTTGGGTATGGATAAAGCGATTGAAGAAGCTGCAGCCAGAATTCAGGTACATAGTTAATGTCCCCTGTTAATTATATAGTTCTAGTGATGAATTTTAATGTACAAAATAATTAAAGATGTGATATGTTCATTATTTTATTTGTAGGACATGTTGGACAAATCACGCGCAGCAGATTCGGGAGTCAAATTAGAAGTCAATGGGAAAATTTTAGACTCTTGTACAGATTTGATGAAGGCTATACGAAATTTGGTTAAAAAGTCACGCTTTTTGCAAACAGAGATAGTTGCACAAGGAAAGGTTAGTCGAAGTTTGACTGGCGTACTAAAATATTAGGGTATGTTTCATTCATAAACACACACAAACATGTTTAATATTTGCTTTGAATTTCAGGGTACGTCTTCAACTACTGAATTTTACAAACGAAATCATCAGTGGTCAGAGGGTTTAATTTCCGCAGCAAAAGCTATTGCGATGGGAGCAAATTTTCTATTGTACGTATATATGTGTACAGTTATATGTATTTGGTCCACGAAGAAAATTAATGTAATTAATTTGTTTTTGCATCCCTGTAAACATAATATTATCTTTTGTATTACAGAGAGGCTGCGGATAAAGTAGTTTCAGGAAACGGCAAATTTGAACAATTAGTCGTTGCATCTCATTGTATTGCTGCCTCTACTGCCCAGTTGGTTGTTGCCAGCAGAGTTAAGGCTGAAAGAAGTAGTAATAATCTAGTTGCACTTTCAGAAGCATCACGCGAAGTTACTCAAGCTACTGGAAGTGTCGTTGCAACTGCAAAAAGTTGTAGTCAACTTATTGAAGAAAGCGGTAATTACATAATAATAATTGAAGGAATATATTAATGAAAAATACGAGAGTTATAATTAATGTTATATTATATTTATCAGATGATTTGGATATTTCTGGATTGAGCTTACATCAAGCCAACAGATTGGAAATGGAGGCACAGGTTCGTGTGCTGGAATTGGAAAAGGCTTTGGAATGTGAAAGATTGAGACTTTCAGCTTTACGTCGTTATCATTATCAACTGGCAGGTGACAACTGAGCAGAAATTTACATTATCATTGAGTTCAGAAAACAATTTAAGTAAGATAAATTTATAACTTATTTTTTTTCAAATTACTAACTACTACTACTCAATTGAAAGTCACATCGCCGCATCGCCACAGAAATAGTGAAGAATATATTATTAAGAGAGAAACTTAATTTTAATAATTTAATATTTAATACCTATAATACAGGCTATTTACTCTTCTAATTGTCTCTCTTAAGTTGAAATTATATTAAGTATGTATACATCATTTACTCTTCGAACAAGCTAATTACCCTAAAGACGTATACCCATGTCTGATTTGAGTGACAGTTGGTTGATAACTAGTAAGTATAAAGCACATCGAATATTATTTCTTCCTTTGTGTAGCTGAGCTATATAATATTTCAAAGCGGGTGAAGAGTTATAACTTTATCAAATTATTAACTTTGGCACCGAAATATTAATTTTCGTGCTTATCTCCCACGCAATGGGACGACATTGGTGCTAATCTATAACTCAATTGCGTTGCTGTGAGAGACATTGCTATCACACCATGTGGAACTTTAACAAGAAAATATTGTATAATAATGTTATTTTCAGTTCAATTTAATCTTCGCACGTACATTTATACATTGTATATTTTATATGTATCCTAAATGAGAACAGTAACAAGTTCTTTATTTAAATTGAATGGTAAAGATATCAAATAGTAACAAATAGTAGTTATTATGCAGTAGTCCCAAAGAAACATACACTTTTGAATTTATATTTGAATGATAATATATTTATCATCTTATAAATTGTTAAAAAGAAATAATTTTTTTCAATTTCTCTACATATATGTGTAAGATGGTAGTTTATGAGTGCAACAACCAGCATTACTGTACGTTTATTCACGGGTCTTATGTGACGTCTAACTACAAGAAAGAATGTTATATTTAATACATTTGATATGAGAAATAATAGTTCGATCGTTTTTTTAATAACTAGAATCCTTTTCACTAACAAAAATCTAACAGTTTTGAACTTATGTAAGAAAAGTTTTCCAAAACAAGGAGATCACGCTAGAAAAGTATTTAAATTTCTTTGAAGATTTGAATAATTTGTGGGAAAATGTAAATTATGAGCTTTGAAGCAGAATGTCCGGAATAGTATAATGTATATTACGTATACTGAGTTTGCTGTGCAGAGTCATATCAGAAGTAATCATAATTTCACGAAGGATCACGGAAGTTGCAAGATGAGAGGTATGGATTTTAAAGTTTAATTATATTTTTATTAAAACATTCATTCATACAACACTTCATACATCATTCATCACATACTTATTTAAGATACAGGTACATTATAATACCTTCTTTGTGTACTAATAGGTGGTTTATATTTTCTAAAATGAACTATTTTATGAACAATTAAATATTTCGTATGCTGCAGTCTTTTTTATTAATGTATTTACAAGATATTAGTATCGCATCTAAAATTTCTCTTATATTTTTATTTTTTATATACGTAATAGAAGTCTGTAAACATATTTTAATGAATGTAAGTAATTTAGTTTTGGCAATTCTAATTAACTCCTTAAAATTCACGTAGAACACGTGAGGCTTTATATTCTATAACATCAATATTATGTACATGAAGTAAAGGAATATATATGTGTATGTACATTGGGGTTTGCACATAATACTTAATACAGTGTTCGTATTCGTTATGTCATATTACATATTTATTTCCTTTCATACTCTCACAACAACAAGAACAACAATTGTTTTTAATCTTTTTACAACTCAGTTACCTATTTATTGTACTGTGAATCGGTTTATAAGTTTATATCACACATATTCGAGTTTGACATGAAAAAATATGCGCGTATATTCTTTATGCGTAAGCGAGAACAACGCCTTAGAACATTTTGGAATCGTGCGGAATTCTGAATATGGTCTTTGTAACTGCACATTAACATGAAGCATCCAAAACAATAGTAGACAAATAAGATAATTTACATCTTACTATTTAAGATCTCCCTTTATCTTAATAACAGTAAATTGGTATTAATTCTAACTTCTGTAATGACTTAGATGCATTAAAATCAATGCTATAATATGAACTTTAAAACTTTATTAATTTAATTTAAATGGCATATTAAATATACCTATATAGTTTACAAAATTAAAACTCAATAACTTGTAAATAAAGGGTTACCAATCATAATGATAAAAACATTTGATAAAAACCAATGATTTAAACATTCAAAGTAGCTTGTTTGATAATTATGTACTTGCTAATTAAATTATATAAAACAAAACTGAAAGAGAGTACTGAAATGATTTAACACTTGTTACCATACTACCGTATCTTTTACTATGAATTTAAAATATTCAATATAATTTTTTTTACAAAAGCTTCTTTTGTTAAAATTAAATTGTTCGCGAAGCTGCAATACATATATTAGAATGTTAAAAGAAACAAATTTTTTAAAACAATTCAACTATTTTTCGTTAATTACTTTTCCTGATGTCGGGCATCTATAAATTGAATTGAAAACTGAAAACAATAAAAAGAAGCAGGAGGGCTTTTCGCTTGGTCAGTATTTTTCTTTTTAATTAGTCCTAAAATAAATTGTCATAGTCTCGTCCTAAATAATTGGCAGATGTGTTTGTAAAGTATTTACATTTTACATATACCATCAAGTAAACTAATGATGGTGTATTCGGAAAATTGAATAGGCGGATATTTACGCGCATAGCTACTGCGCTAAGTTGTTTTCTTACTTATCAACTAATAGACTAATATCTGCTAATATTAAATGAAAATCTGATGAATATATATACTATATATACATAGAGGTTCGCCCAACTTATTTGAAACCTTATGAATTGCTAGAAAAATTTCACTATATTTATTTCACTATAGTCCGTTCACTTCATTCACATTCGTTTGCTTTTTAATATTCATGTTACCGCCGTTTTTTGTTACGTATATACACCGACCATTTTATCACTTAGTTTTGAACTTACTTTTACAAAGTCTTACGATTTTTTCAACATTTTCTGAAGAATATTCAACCTTCAGTTAATATTTCTAGAAGTAATCTTTTCAAGCTGTCCAGTCCAGTTAGGAATCCACAATCGGGACCTTGGTGGACCGTCGAATTGGAATTTGAGTTGGAAGCTGTGGCTAAACCAGCAGTGTGACCAAAGGTGGTGTGAGCAAAATCGATCATTCGTACGTCGACCAATGAGCTATGTACATCGGTCAACTTTTGCTCGCTTTTCACTCTCAGTCTTTTAGAGATACTGCTATGTTCCAACAACTCTTCTTCGAGACATTCTTCGCTTTTATACAACTGCTGGCGATGTATGTGCTTATTTCGTTTAACAGAACACTCCGCTCCGATTTCCAAGTCTGAACTAGTATCTTCTGAATGAACAACAGTATGCTGCCCGCAGCAATATTCATCACCACTACTACTACTACTACTGTTACTATATGTCAACCAGTTGTCGTACGGACAGCTGGTTGTTTGGACGACGGTGTTTAACAAATTGGACGGAGGATCCATAAATACAGTTTCCTCGCTGATCGGATAGAATCCTGTGGAAGTTTTGGCCCCCCTTGCTGCTGCTTCGCCGAATCCTCTGTGAAAAGTAGCTGCACTTACTTCCTCATGTGAAGATAGATTGTAATCCGTTGAGTTGTTACTCGTGTCTGCATCATAACATGTATCTGACCCATGTGCTATGGTCTCCACGTAACTCACGTCATTGGATTCATCTTCAACTCGAAGGGTTGGTGGTGTATGTCTATCCGAGTAATCCTCAATTTGATAACCCTCGTATACTATTAAAAGCGAGCTATAAATAAATGACATATTCTATTGTTAAAACAATATTAAAAAAAGCCTTTTTAATTCATAGCTGTACCTTTTTAGACGGCAAGTAGTTTCGGCTCTGGTAGCAAACATAGGTCACTTGAGAACCAAACAGAAAAGTCCGTGTTAAGGACGATGAACTTAGGAGGCAAAATGTACACTTTTTTCCAATGAATTCCATTCGACCTTATTTGAGGAGGAAATCGGAAAAAGATGAATTTTTTCTGGGCGTCAAAAAACCTGTGATGTGGCAGAGGTATTTGTACCAACAACAAACGAAGAAAGTACAAATACCTCTGTCACATCAGACTTTTTTTGAAGCCTAGAAAAAACTCATCTTTTTCCAATTTGCTCCTCAAATAAGGTGGAATGGAATTCATGTGCACGGCAAAATAGCGACGTTGCAACATAGTGTCTGCTAAGTCCATCGCCCTTAATAGGACAGCAATTTCTGCTACCGTAGCCCAAAATGCAATTTTGAAAAATGTTAATAATTAGGAAGCAATACTTACCAAGAGTAAAATCGGTAACTACTTTGTCTTTCAATAGCACGGCGCAATTGGTCTAATCGATTAATTACCCTTTGGATAACTACTGTGCGCAAGCAAAATCCGTTGTGAAAAAATCTGTACAATGCAGCTTTAAAACCTTCTTCGTTTAGCTCTCTTCCCCAATATTTATCGCGCTTTACATAATGATCACTGTCTGCTTGGTAAACCTAAACGAATTAAACATCAATAAATAGTTTACACTTTTTTCTATTTTGTAATTGAGACATGCATGGGATGTGCTATTTTCAACTTGATTTAAACTTTCACATCCCTCTAGAACTATGTTAACTTTTTAATAAGGCTTAATGGCGTTTAAATTCGTAAAAATTCGTAAATTCGTCGAAATAAAAATTTTCAAGAAAGATTCTAAAGGCCTGAGCACAATCATGAACTGAACTCGACACTGAACCTATGACCTGGACCCTACCATATTGCCCTTCCCTCTTGCGATCACGAGACAAGACAGCAATATGATAGAAAAAGACTGAACCATCTTCGGGTCCAGGTTTCGTGTACAGTTCACGATTGTGCTCAGGCCTTAAGGAGAGGTATCTATATAAAGCTGGGGAACCCGACTTGAATAATGGCCGTTTTTCGGAATAATTCGACTGAATACGAAGTATGGTCCATATGGAGGATCTTCTATTATGAAACGCATTGCAATTTAATCATGATTAAAGCCTCGATTAAAAAATAATCAAGATTAACTAATCATGAGTTTAATCAGTGTTAGAATTAGTATGCAGGACATGATTTCAGCGCCTCTGCGGCCACACTGTGCATTAATAATAGAAGCTCTTCTGAAGGTGCTTTTATGCCTCGCTTCCTTTCAGACGGAAAATTTATCTTCTTCTCACTTTACCGCCTGACGATGACATGGATTTAGCTCACTTTAGATTTTTATATTTTCCGTTGGGTGAAAAATTTAGAGATAAATACGTGGCATCGATAAAGGCATGGAAGCACCTTGACAAGGACAAGGTGCCTTATGTCTCTGCAAGCAAACGATATATCGAAACTATTGGTTCGATATATCGCTCGATAACATGATTGGTCAGTTCCCCTTAGTGATGGTTTGTGACTGGTATTACCGGAAATCATTTACCAAACTGGTAAGTTAAATTATTAATAATAGAAATTGTATTTTACAAAAAAATGAAGTTAACTTAAAAATGTGCATATTCCAACAACTTCTTCGACGTATTTTTCATTTAACGAAACAATGATAATTGAAAAAAAGAGAAATGTAGAGCTTCATACCCTGCTAGCAGACGACAGATATAGTTTAATTGTTGTATTGTCAGATTTTGTAGGTCATGTTTTTCTTGTACTTAAATAATTTCTTTATTAAACACTCCAAAGTGTTTGTTAAAAATGGCTGTTTGCATATAAATTTGTGTAAATTTGTGCTCCGAATTATTTCATGGACAGTTTTAAAAAGTGAGGTTATGATATCATAAACACACTGCTGTCGTCTGCTACGCCTGAGTAAAACTTACTTCTCAAACTGTTTTTTCTACTCTACGTTAATTAAATACTTCAATTGTGATATAGAATACAATATAAAGTGTACGAAGTATTTTGCAAACGTTTACATTTGAGAAAAAAAGTTTTTATGCTGAAAAATGACAGTTCGACGTATCGCTTGCTTGAGAGGCATGAAAGCACCTTCAGACGGACCTCACTTTGTCGAAAGATCTCTGTCAGACGAGCTTCTATTATAAATGCGCAGCGTGGTCAATGACAAATGATCGTCAAGATGGCGACTTGACCTTGATTTCTATTGGTCTATCTTTTTAACGCCTTGTTTTTAATCGTTACCTCAGATCTAGGGGAAATGACGTCGACGAGTGGTGGCCATGCTGTTAATTTGCAGTGTGACCATAGAGGCGCTGAAATCAAGTCCTAGAGACAAATGACTAATTATTCCGAAAAACTTGGACATTTCCAATGACTTTGATATGTCTCCTTATACTACTCCTTGGCAGATTCTTGACATAAACCGGCGGTGGAATCGGTACCAATATTTGTATATTAATGTATCAGACATTCATAGTTTGAACATTCCAGGTGAGAGTGTAACCAACCTGCATGCCACAAAGTCTGACTCCTAACGATGCAGAAGTGCTAGCAGCACATTTAGCGATCTGCTTACTGCGTTTCTCAGCAGATGCATCATCACCATGTTGCCTGGTCCCCATTTTTAAATCTAAGATGCATGGATGAGAATACTGAGACGTTATGTTTTCCAGTAATAAAAAATCTATTAAATTGGTTAAGAAAATAAATAGTATTAGTATGCCTTCTAGAGTTCACTAGAATAGGATTAATTATATTTATACATATATGTTAAATTATTTAAAAAAAGGTTACATTGCTTGTTGTTTGTTGTAGAATCTAAGTGTGTTGTTGATTTTAAGACGTCGACAGAACTGTTTTTTCGATGAATTTTCATTCTGAAAAAAATAATTAGAGTTTCACCATTAATTAATGAATACTTTAACTTATAGAAAATATATCTATAACAGTTTCACTTACCTTAAAACATCATCCCTCTTTCTTTTTGTTGAGCCTTTTCCAGGCCGTACTTCTTGATCTCTAAAACTAGGACTGTAACGCTTGTCAAGTTTGACTTCGCTGCTACTGGATCCCTGCATTACACCTGAAACACCAATATCAGAATTAATTCAATATTCCTGAAATTCAAGTGTGTTAATTGTTATTGACAGTTATGTTCAATTTTATACTTCCTATTTTCGGTCTACTCTTCACGAAAGATTTTTTTTAAATGTTACACGAGATAATTAATCTTGAAATTCCTTAATAATATGAATCGAGCTATGAAATATGATTTGATTGTGATTAACTGAAAATTTTATAATTTATACACTTTTATTATTTCTTCTGATAATATATATTACCAACTCCAGTCAAAAAAAAAGTTAAAACATGTACTGCTGAGATTTATTCACTACAGAAAGCCAAGCAAGTCAATTTTTTACTTTTGTGTAAGAATGATGTTTATGAGTATGATAAAAATACTTGCTTAGCCTAGTGTATGAGAATAATAGTAATAAAAAGAATGAAGTTATATGCAGAGGTGCTGACTGTTTGAAAACCTTTCTCTCGACGCTGATTGGTGGAGAACATCAATGTTAATCAATAATCAAAATTCTTTCATAGTCTTCCACCAATCAACATCGACAGAAAAAGATAGGTGTCAGACTCATATCTTTGTGCTCCCTCTCTAATGCCGATTTCTCTCTTCCCCTCTAGTTAGCAGTCTATGTTGATTCTCAAATTATTGCAATTTGACAGATCAGCACTTCTGAATATAATACAGTTAACCTCAGCAAATAGTGTATATATATATACATATGAATGAATGTCCACAAGAAATCAGTGACTGTTGGTATTTGATTTTTTTTTAAAATAATAATCAATAATTTAATATAAGAAGTAAATAAATGATTTTGACTACTTTCTGCTTACGGCGAATCAGTCATCACGAAATATACGTCTGAATTGCGAAAAGATATCCGATTTTCAGAGAGCTAGTATCACATGACGGAATATATTGGTGATCAGCAACAAAATACAAACCCCGAGCATTGGCCTAGGAGAAGCAAATGGAATGTGTTCAGGGCACTAGTGGGTCTGCGAGCAGGCCATGCCTCGATTCCCAGACACGAATCCTTGTGACTATTGGCTCTGGGGATACTTAAAAGAAAACGGTTTTTTGCTAGACAATCATCAAACAACGATTTGATGCATTTAGTTTTCATATTAAGATCCATTTCCCGAACTCAATGCCCAAATATCACAATAACTTTCTCTCTTTACTCATATCTATATATTTATAAAATATCAAGTAACTAAAAATACCTAATAATTAACTTTTTAACGTGTCATACCTCTATAGGTTCACAGCTTAGTACTCATGTCAGTACATCTTGTCTGTTAATTACGCACTTGCATTCTGTTACATGTTGAGTTCTGCCTTGTTTGGTTTATCGATGACCGAAAAAGTGGACAATTTTAATAAGAGTACGAAAGTATATATTTAAGACTCTTATGTGATTTTTATTTATTTATTTTTTTCCAAATTTTTAATTAAAGATCATAAATACAAAAGAAAGTTTCTTAAATTTATTTTAAAATACTGTAATTTAAATTCGAATTAAGGGAACAAACTAGCTGTCTGTACCCTTTTTTGAAAGAGTTTCTCTACTTACGGAGTTCATAATCCTACTCGAAGTTAAATGCTTTTTTAATAAATTTAAAAAATAAACATGCATTTTCATCTATGATGGATCCACATTGTCGATCGCATTTTAAGGACTCAGTGCTAGAATGGGACTAGTTTAGATGAAAAACACGAATTTACAGAAAAATAGCAACAATAAACATATGGCAGTAGGTCATATTTATTAACTATGCAATTCTACACAGTCATGATTTAAATAGTTGTAACTTTATTAAATTTATAAAACTCACACTTATGACTATGAAATCGGTTAATTATTGAAAATTTTGGGGGATGGATAAGTGAGCCGCAATTACCTGAGTACCCCGTGTAACATAGGATTCCATTAACATTGATTAACCGCAATTGAGTGGGTAACGGTGATTTACAGGATTGACGTTCAATGCATTTAATCTGGTTTAATGGTTTATCTTATAGACATAATCTTTGCACATTAACCGCTGAATTGCACAATTTCAATTGATTTAAGTAATCCTATTTGACCGAAACGAATTCTGGAGAGATTTTGAGTGGTGGTAGGGCAATATAAGGGCTCACTTTTCCTCTGCCCCTTGCTTTTATTTTGTTTTTCTTGTGAAAGCCTTAAAATGTAAAGAATATTGTTAACAGTAAGTGAAAAAAAATATACCAAAAAGATTTCTCTTATATGTATATGAGAGATAAGGTTCTTAGCTTGACAAGTAAGGATGTTTTCAAACAACATTAGTATAATCTGGTATAATGTGCAAAAACATATGTTGGGCACACTTATTGTCATGACTGATTCGAAAAATATTTGGATTTGAAATCTTGATGGCGCTAATGATGATAAATAAAAAAGACCTTCCTAATGGAGTTAATTAGAATGGAAAAGTCTTTATTAAAATCTTTTTGATAGCTGAAAACACTATTTGTATTTTTAATTTTTCACACTTCAAGATTACTATATAAATTATAACTTTAAATAAGTGCGATTGTTTGCAGTCGGAATACAAAATAAATGCTATTATGTATAATCAATGGACGGAAATTGTAATTTTTAAAAAATTATAAAACTATATTTATTATCATTCCACATACAACAGTAACCAACATGACTTACTTATTTATAAATATAACTAGATGCGTAAAAAGAAGCAAGGCAAATCAATTTTAGAATAAGGGTAACTAAAAAAATATGCCTTTGTCCTTTACAATCGGAAGATTTTCATTATATTTGATTTAAAAAATACAAATAATGTTTTAGGCAAATAATAAACAAAAATAAAAAACGTAAGTTAAATGCGTTGAAGGATAAATTGTCCTGAAAAAAACAGAAATTTAGAGCGCATACAAGATTATTTAAATGTATTATTTAACCTTGCAATTGGGTGCATATTTTTGTAAAAAACTAGTAAAATTAGCTTACCTTTAAATTTTGGAACAAACATTTGTATATCTTGTGGAATGTTTCTGTAGAAGTCTAATTCTCTGCAGTTCAGTGGCTTGCAAATTGTATTCTGGTTGAGAAGTAGTAATCGTGTATGACCACCGACCTGTTGTGCAATATAATATATAATTAATAAGTTAAAAGGCACATAATGAATGGAGAGAACACCTGAATCATAAAATTTATTTTTTATGTCAGGCGTGTCGTAATTTGAAGATGTGATAATATTATAATCTAGGAAAGTATATTCAACAGGAAGGAAAATCCGATTTTTACAAGAAATGTGAAAGACGTTTAGAGATAAGAGACGTTGAGTGTTTTGAAAATTTGTTATGATTTACACACATTAGAACTGTTTGTTATGAAGAACAACAAAGATCCTTGTCAAGATGTTGATACACCTGATTTGTTCGAAGATTAAAAAAACCTATTATCTTCTATATCAATACACTATCTAAGATACGCGAAATTTTTTTGTATAATCCTTTAACACAAAGAGATCAAAAGTTTCCATTCACAATTTTTTCCATTTCTGTATGTAATACTCGCTGATTTTTAATATAAAACAATATTTTCAGAATATTGTGTTATGTATTGCTTTTTCACTAAGAAATAAAAGGAAAAAAACAAATTCCAACAAACTTTAGTTATTGTTTATCATCACAAAAAATTGAAATATTTTAAAACTTTTATCTTTCACATCTCTTTTAATACAACCTAATCAGTAAGATCACTAACTGAAGGAAGAAAATAGTAAAATTGTTGGTCGACGATGTGGATTTTTCTACTTACTCTTAATGTATCTACATTCGTGTGAAACAATGGATGAAAGACGTGACCCACTTACGAAGCATTTGAGTGGAACACCTATGTATGTGTATTAGAAAAGAAAAAAAATGTGAATTTAAGAATTTATTCGCAAATACCTGATTATTAAGTGGATGCAAAGCGACTTCCTCGTCATGATCGTGGAGGAAAGTGGACGAAATTGGCGAAGTATTAGTGCTATGGCACTGCGTTTCAGCTTCTCCCATAACCCAAGCAGCCCTCAGGTATACCATGCCCGCGTACTCCTTACGGGTAAAATCCAGTTAAGCACTATATTGCTATCACTTTTCTAATTTAACCAAATTTATCGCTGTTGATAGAAATGTATACCGATTCTTGAGTTCCAATGCGTGTGTAACCTTCGTAGAAGTGTCAAACGACGTATATGATGTGCAATACCAAAATAAAGAAAACGGAAAACAGTTCACTTTCGTACAACTTGATTTCCTTGACCACTATCGAAAAATTAAAATGATTAATAGCTCGAAAAAATATGTAGTGTTCCACACGAACTCTAGCAAATACACTGTCTGTTTTGACACTTATTATTTTTATTAGAATCCCAAAGACGCAGTTAGTCGTATCGCGATACTGTTAGGTATTAACCATTATCGCATCAGCATCAGCTGTAAAAGCTGGTATACCATATGAGTAGACGTTCGATAAATAGTGGTGGATGGCATCAATAATTCAATCAGATTCAGCAGCAGCAGTAGCAGGAGGGGCACAAGGGGAAACTTGGGATTTCTTATCGAGAGTGATCGAGTAAGAAAGAGTAGTGCACACCAAGAACTAATAGTCATACGAAGAATCGTATAGAATCGTATGCGTGTAGAATCGTACGAGTCACCGTATTCTCAATCAGAATCAGCCTTCACAGAATGTGTGGACTTACGAATGGGAAGTATGCACACGCACACATTCAAGCTGATTCAATGTATGCATGTGGGAACTGGATTCATGCATGCTCTCCTCCATGAAGTTGGGTTTATGTGAATGTGTGTTTTTTAATGTGAAATCGAACTCTCGGCTCTCGCATCCAACTTCATGGGGAAGGGAGGAAGGTAGCAAAGTCAGTCAAAGTTAGGAGCACATGAGCACAATCGTGAACTGAACCATGACTGAACCTGTCTGAACCCACTGATATATTGAACCACGAAGATGGTTCTGTTCTTTTCTATCATATTGCCCTATCTCTCTTGTGTTCACGTGATAAAAGAGATGAA
>JAUESI010000003.1:10051047-10063232 GCA_032275145.1 Synergus laeviventris | reverse complement strand
AGTAGTACTTTGGTCACCTCTACATTTAAAAATAGCAGAAAATAATCTAATTCATAGAGGAATATTCTCATTTTTATTGGAAAAAGTAAAAGGATTCAAGAAAAGGAATTTTCCTCTTAAACCAAGAAACTATTTTTTTCGGTGATCTAATGGTGATAAATATATTAATGAGACAATTAATATAATGTGGAAACTATTTGTTTAAGGTGTTTTTGTCCATCTTCTTGGCAGTCTTGTGCTTCGCCCAAGACGACTCTAATTCTCAACGCTCCACACGCACACCGCAGGGGCACATTGTGTACGACGACCCTGACGGTAAATAACAGAAATTTATTCGCCGAAGCTAAAGTTATATATTAATTAAGTTTATTTAATAACTGATTTAAAAATGGTATTTTCTAGGTAATAAAGTCAGCTGGAAGCTCTTCGCGCCCTACTCTCAATGGCGGTCTCACTTGGAAAGTATTCAATCTGGTGAAAAATCTGCTCAGGCTGAAACAGTACCGGAGCCTAAATTGGCTAAACCTCAAGAACCGAAACCAGAGGAAAAGCAGCAGCAGCAGCAGCAGCAGCAGTCACAGATTCAAGAACCTGTGCAGTACAAGCCTTATTCGATGGTGCCAAGTTACATAAAGCAACTCATCTTCAAAATGTACGAGCCTCAAGGTCCTTACGTAGATCCAAGAGTTTACATTTACCATATGCCCCATGAGACTCACAGTGATGATCAACCTAGATCAGCCCAATCGCAGCCAAGTCAATCTGAACAAACCGCTGATAGACGTCAGGAATCAGTTCCCCAGGAAACAGAAAACTCCAAAGAGCCAGTCCAACAAAGAGTTGCTTATCAAGAAGCAGCGCAGCAAGAAGCTATCAGTTATCAAGAAGCCTTGCAACAAAGAACTGCTGCTTCATATCAGTATCCAGTGAGAGATGAAGGTCATATCGAATATAAAAGCCAGGATTCTGAATCCAAACCCGCTCAATATGGATCTCTACCCAAAGAAAGTGCTCCTCAACCTGAGCTTCCAGCTGAAAGTACTAAAAATGCCCAACAGCCAGAAGAAAATAAAAATATTCAAGACAATGGTATGCCTTTCGCACTTCAACAATTGTTGAATCTTCAAGCTCAGACTCCATATTACGTGATTGCTAATAGAATATCTTACAAGCCAAAAAAGATGTTCATACCCAAGCCTATTGCTGAAAATGAAAATGGAGCCTATACTTATCGTACAAAAGTTTATTACTTGCGAGACGATGATGTGGATCAGGAAGATAAATCAGTTAAGCACGTGAAAGAAGTTCAACGTCACTAATCCTAGAAATGTCATATGCATACATTTTTTAGGTGAAGATAATATTGAATTGAAAAAAATTGAGAATTTCAATAATATAAGCTAGACCTTATTTTTATGTTTATATACAGAAATCTACAACTGACAACACCGAATAAAAAAATGGAAGGTGGCGTTTTATTAATGAGAGTGTATCTCATTAATTTAATTTTTACTTGTAAATGTATTTATTCCCCTACAAGGGTTGACTTTGTGCGAAAAATGCATGTAAAATAAAGTACAGTTGATTAGACGTGTCGTGTATTTATTAATCATGTCATTATAAACTTTATTAAAAAGGCTAATACAGTAACAGAACAGTAGTAATACTATACAATATATAGTGGTCCTGGAAATTCTGATTTCTGCCTGACTAAGGATTTACTTCTACTACTGAAATCTTCTCCATAAACGCAGATTCAGATTTTGGGATTGGCAGCACTGCTTGTTGAGATTCGTAAGCTTCGTAAGACTACCATCAGAGGAAAAAATGCAGTTTCTTGTATAGGGAATTTTAGCTAGTTTTTAAAATTACATAAATATGAGAAAAAGGGGCACTTTTCGAAATTATCCTTACGTAATTTCTAGACACTTCCCTATTAGGATTTTCCTCCATATTTCATTAGTCCATTTTCGAGCGAGATATTATAAGGCGATTTCCATATTGGAAACTGTCTCTTGGGATTTCACTATTAATGACAACTTAGCATTTCTCCAGAACAGGAAGACACTTATACGTGCGTGGCCTTCACGCTTCAGAAACCAGAGTCCCATTTAATATCCACATTACACTTGCACTCGTATAATATGCCGCTCGTGTTCACTTTCATTTTTATTGAACACCATTCGTTCCTACGAGTTAGTCCGCGGAGAAAATTATCCCCGTGCATCAAGATAAGTATAGCGGCAAGAAATACTGAAGTAAATTATCGCTTGGATTAAATAATTTTTATCTTAGGCAATCTTAGAAGGTCAGTGGCCGAGCAAACATATCTTCGGAATATCTAACAAGTTGTAGGCAGGATTTTTTTTTATTATCCCGGTCGAAGGAGTTGACAAATTGATATAGGATTTTATCTTTCGGAAGAAAACGGAAATACCTAATTTACATACTTTAGAAAAATGTAGTTAATAAAAATGTTGTAAGAGTGAAAATTAAAAATATTTTTAATGTCATGTACATATTTTCTTTAATTATTTAGAGATAATGTCAGGGTGTTGACTTGACCGGAAATGACCGTGAATTTAATTTAAAAACTATGAATTTACTTCTAAACGCAATAAAATTCAAGTTTTCATTTTTTTAATATATATCTGTGCTATATGAATTGGGTTGAAATTTCACACGTCTAGTTTGAGGAACTTTTTATACGGGGGAATAGTAATATTTTTTTTTTAAATTAAATTTTCCAAGGTTGCAAAATCTCAACATTTTTATTTATTTACTAGCAGAAACTTACATGGCGTTGCCTGGGATTTTGAGAGATTTCATGAGATTTTAGAATTTATAAAAGTATTTCAAAAGGTTTATTATAGTGATTTTGAGGAATTTTAAGACATTTTGAGAGACATTTCTAGAAATTTTAACTGATTTTAATTAACTCCAAGAGATTTTGAAATCTTTTCAAATGTTTTAAAATTTTGTTAAATACCTTCAAATCGGCTTGAAATTCTTTAAAATCATTCGAGCTGTCTATAAAACTTGAAAATCCCAAAATCTTTTTAGATTCCTTAAAAATTTTTCAAAATTTCTAAAATTCCTAAAAATCTCATGATATTTTTTTAATTCCACTATAATCTTTTAAATTCCCTTCAAACCCCTAAAAATTTCTTAAAATTCCACGGAAAAATTATTAATTAAGATCTAAAATGTTTTAATTTTTGGACTGCACACTTTTTGTACCCCCTCCAAAAAAACTTTTCTTAAATTGGAAAGGGACATTCTAAAGAAAGTATCTATTGATATTAAAAAAATTTATATATATGAAAATAGTGGTGTATTAGAAGTAAAACATTATTATCGATATCAGAAAAAAATATCGATAAATCGGTATAGAAAATATTGCGCCTGCGCAGAAATTTGTAATCTATATTTAGAAATTGGATTCACGTATAAAATAAATTTCGGCCTTCAGTGTATGTTTAAAATACCAAATTTATTTATTTTAAAATACTGAAGAACAATTTTAAACTTAAATTTTAAACCAACATAATTTGAAATCGGTAATAATCTTTCAAAAATATAAAATTTCCGAATTTTTAATGATTTAATTTGAAATCATTCATTTATGGTCATTTTTAGTTGAAATTTGCATAGTTTGCAGTTTTTTCATTGAAAAAAATTAAACTTTATAACTGAACATTTTCATTGGGCTGTAGTATCAGACGTAGATTATTTATCAAACTGATAAATATATTCTGAAAACTGTTATATGACGGTTTATATCCATGTTATATATAACATGTTTTGTGAAGGATTACAAATTTGTGTGGATTAATGCAGATTAAAATGTTTTAAATGATTATTTTGACTTTTTTCCAAATATATTTATCAGTTAAAATGAAAAAAAAAATAAATTATCGTCAGATTAGACGTCTGATACTTCAGCGAATCACATTCTTTCATTTTGGACTAAACTTTTCAAAATTTTGACTACTTAAAGTGTATCATATTGCACAAGATTTTACGCCCTGTCGTTAATTCAGTATAGTTGTTAAAAATATCTTAAATTCCATAATATCTTTTAAAAATTATAAAAATATTTGAATATCCGTTAAAAAAATTCCATGAAAGACTTTAAAATTCGACAAAATTCATTAAATTTCGCGATATCTTTTAAAAGACATAAAAATCTTTTTAAATCGCTTAAAATTCTTAGACGAGGAACCTTAAAATCTCTAAAATTCCTAAAAATTTCATGAAATTTCTTCAAATGACAAATAAATTATTAGGTTTCTTAAACTTTCGCAAAATCTTTTAAAAGTTTAAAGTCATAATCTTTACAAATCGCTTTAAAATCGCTTTATAAAACTCGCGATGGAGTTTAAAATCCTGAAGTTTGTTAAAATCCCTTAAAAATTGATTAAAACCTCTAAATTTTCGAAAAATCTCAGGAATTAAAAAAACAATTCTTTCAAATGGAAAGTACTAGAAATCGGTTAAAAATTGAGGAAAACATTGGTAAAAACCTTTTGAAAATTATAAAAATATTTTAATAATCTCTTAATAAAACAAAAAATTCTTCATAATACATCGAAATCCTTGGAAATCTTCTAAAATCTGTTAAATAAACTATATATAAAAGCTAAATAGTATGCTGAAAATAACATAGATATTTATCCAAAAAGTTTAACATTACTGATGTTCGAAGAACAATGTATTCTGAAGAATTCAATTAGTATAAGTATAAAATCATTAAATAGATTTGTCTATATATATTCAACAGATTTTTTTCTACATGTAATAAGGAATTAAGTAAATTATAAGATAATATGATATATATATAGATACACTGATAGAGATCTCGCAGCATTGCGGATACGAGTAGGGATCGGTATCTGTTACCTATACATATATGCTAAAACTGAGAAACTGTTCTATTAACTCTATACCATGGAGATAGCTAGATCGCTAGAATAAACTGAAGAAACTGGAGGTGGTTCACCGACTCACATCCCCGCGCCTATAAAGTTGAACTGAACGTCGCGCGCCCGCCTCAGAAAGACTCAACCCTTGAAGTTATCCTAACACCGAAATTACAAAATGCTGAAAATATACCAGGTAATGAGAAATTTATTATTATCCTTATAGCTGCAATTTCCAATTATGTCACTCTCTTACAAAATTCTGCTCTTTAACCAGCATATCCTTAAAAATTGCCTCCAATGTTTCATTTCACTCTCAGTTAATTATATTCATTTTAAACATAAGTGTATAATTGTGTCACGCTTATTAACTTTTATGTACCAAACTCCGACTAGACTTACTAATATGTTTTTTTATGTATACCTAAATATAGTTTAACACAATATTTTTCTCTGTGTCAGTTCCCTCCATTATTCTTATTATTTATAACTGTATTCTAATATTTCTTGCCAATGAAATAGTTGAAAGTGAAAGAGTTTAAGTCTCAAGAGTTATTATTGACCAATTTTGTACTATAACCAAAATTGAGCAACTCTATTTGTAAAAAGATCTTTTAGTTGTGTTTCATAATTTATCTTATTTAAATTCATTGAGAATTAAGTGGGTAACACAATTTTAGGCCCTAGAAGAATTGAGTGAATAGTTTGCCCTTCTCATACTTGTTAATTGAAAGTGGAAAATAAAGTTCTGTTGGAAAAGATCATTGGTATGTTGAGACTTGAGAGTAAAGGCTGAGAGTAGCTTCACCTTTTCCCATAGGATCGGCAAACCTTGCGGCTTTTACCATCGTCTTACTCTTATGCTACTTTGTACATTCAACTTTCCATTCTCGAGTCGCTTATGCGATTGAATAGATCCATATAGACGAGTAGTTTCAACCTAAAGAGATACCTGCATCTATATAGTGAGTGAAAAATAGTTGCAACATATAAGAAAGGTGTGTGTTGTATCTAGAGATTTTTTTTAAGATTTCCAAGTTCTCGCATTACCACTTCACCTATACCAGTTTACCTTTAATATTTTTTAACCGTTCTCTTTCGAATTAAAGTTTCACGGTTTACAATATTAATTGATTTCTCTTCTTTTTTTTTTTTGTAAATTTTGCAGATTATATTCTTGTCTGCCTTGCCCTTATGCTTAGCACAGTTCTCTATTCAGGGTCCTAGTGATGGAAATCGGCAGGCACAAGGTCTGAAGTACAGCTCTGATAAAGGCATAGAATATACAGATAAAAGTGGTAAATATCGTCACATAAATAAATTATTTTATTCTTAAATAAATAAAGAGTGGCTATCAATGGGATAAATTTAAAGTTTAGTTAAAATATCAGTAGTCAACATAAAAAAGGTGTATACGATTTCCCCTGGAGAAATTGACACATTTAACCCTTTTTTAAATGGGGTTCTGATGAGGTCCTGGTCGGGATTTCTACTTTCAATAAAAATATTTAATGAAACTCAGATAGTTTTTATAAAGAAACTGGGCATTGAAGACTTTTCCACGTCAAAACCAAACATCCGGTACAAATAGAGAATTCTTGTTTTGATAACTCCGCAATTTCTTGAATATTTATAAATTTTTTTATATTCTTTTAAAATCCTTTGACATATTTAAAATCTCTTAAATCCTTTAAGACGTCTTGAAATTCGTTCGAATTGTTTTAAAATTCTTTAAAAAATTTTTTAAATCACTTCAAGTCTATATTGAAATTGCTTTATATTAATTAAAATCTGATAAAATCACTGGAAATCTTTAGAAAATCTTTTAAAATTTCTTAATATCATTTAAAATCTTGAAACTACCCTAAATTCTTTTGTAATTCTTAAAAAATTCTTCGAAATCACTTGAATTTCATATTGAAATTGCTTTAAACGTGAAATCCTCTTAAAATCCTTTTGAAAATCTTGAACAATTTTTAAAAATCCTTTTAAATTTCTAAAAATCATTTTAAATTTCTTGAAATCCCTTTAAATTCTTTAAAATCGCTTTTGAAATCTTTTGGAAATTGTTTTAAAATATTTGATATCATTTAAAATCCCTTGAAAAACATAACAAAAGAGTCTTGAAGTCTATTGAAATCGTTTTAAATTAATTAAAATGAAATCGTCTTAAAATCCTTTTGGAAATCTTGATATCTTTGAAATCTTGAACAATTTTTAAACATATTTTTAATTTCTTAAAATTACTTTAAATTTCTTGAAATCCCTTTAAATTCCTTAAAATCGTTTTTGAAATCCTTTGAAAAACATAAGAAAATTTTCAAATAACTTTAATATCTTAAAACTCAATCGAATTCTTTCGAAATTCTTTAAAAATTCTTTAAAAATTCTTAAACATCACTTAAAGTCTATTGAAATATGAAATCCTCTTAAAATCCTTTTGGAAATCTTAATATCTTTGAAATCTTGAAAAATTTTTTAAAATCTTTTTAAATTTCTTAAAATTACTTTGAATTTCTTGAAATCCCTTTAAATTCCTTAAAATCGCTTTAGAAATTCTTTGAAAATCTTTAATATCATTTTAAATGCCTTGAAAAACATAAGAAAATTTTCAAATAACTTTAATATCTTAAAACTGAATCGAATTCTTTCGAAATTCTTTTAAAATTCTTTAACATCACTTGAAGTCTATTGAAATCTATTTAAATCGATTTAAATTAATTAAAATCATGGTAAATTCTCTTAAAATCCTTTTGGAAATCTTGAAATCTTTGAAATCGTGTAAAATTCTTTAAAATCCTTTAAAATTTCTTGAAATCCTTTTAAATTCCTTAAAATCGTTTTTGAAATCTTTTGAAAATTGTTTGAAAATCTTCAATATAATTCAAATAATTCTTTAAAAATTCTTTAACATCACTTGAAGTCTATTGAAATCGCTTTAAATTAATTAAAATCACGTGAAAGCCTCTTAAATTATCTAGAGTAACTTAAAATTCCCCTTGAGTTCTTTAAAATAATTTTAAATCTTTAGAAAATCCCTTAAACAGATTTAATATGGTATAATTTTAAATTCCTTGAAAAACTTAAAACAAATCTTTAAATATCTAAAATTTTGAAATTCTCCGGAATTCTTTTGTAATTCTTAATAAATTCTTTGAAATCTTGTAAAATTTCTTAAAACCTTTTTAACTTAGACTTAACATTTTTTTTAAATCCCTTTTCCTTAAAATTGCTTTTGAAATCTTTTGAAAATCCTTTAAAATTCTTTAATATCATATAAAACATATTTTTAAAATACTTAAAAAAATTAAATTACTCTGTAATCTTGATACTCTCGTTAATTATTTATAAATTCTTTAAAAAATTCCAATATAATTAGTACTTCTGTTTTATATTATTAGGACTTTTATTTTCAGAAAATTAACTAGTTAAGTAATCAAATATTGCAAATAATAAATTCATATTTTTTAAATCTTGATGGGGAAAAAACAGCGTGACGCACTTTGTGTGGCCCTTCGCACTTTTCCAGATCAGGACCACACTAGCGCTAGGGAAAACTGGCGAGGACCCCATCAGGATCTCATCAAAATTTCTGCACGGGTTACTTCCTGTGATTTACTTTTGACGCAATTATTGACTTTTATTACCTGCAGTTTTTACTATCCCTATAATAATAAATATACCTGAAATAGTTTACGACCGTAAATTGAGCGATATATTACGGTAATATATTACGACACTCAAATTATTAAATTTCGTCAAATACTTTTTTCTTACAATTGCAGAAAAAGATAATTCGACTCGTAATTTTTCTGCTGCTGTTATATGTATTACGCAAGCGTGGGATTTTCTAATACCACAGTTTCTTCAATTTTAGCTTCACTGGGAACAGGAGATTTTACAATACAGGGAGCAACGGATGGAAACAGCAATTTCCAGATTCAAGGTGCTTCGGATGCAAATACCGATTTTCAAATTCAAGCACCCAGCCATGGAGGTGCCAAAACCTACTTGCAGGATAATTACGAAACCAATCAAGGTGCCGTTTATTCAGGGCCCGTTTACCAAGGCGCCGTTAAACAAGGTGCCGTTAGGGATGGAGCCGTTTATCAAGGGGCCATTAAGCAAGGCGCGGTTTATGAAGGATCACGTGCACTGCAGTACCAAGATCCAAGCGGTACCTATTTTTTTCGAAATACATACACATGATTTAACATCCACAATCGCTTCCTTAGTTCCTTAGTTAGTCTTTTCTACTTTTCTCAATGTGAACTCAATTAACATAACAGGTTTGAGGGTAAATTGGAAATCTTTTGGGCATGATCGCCAAGGTTCCCATCCACAAGAGACAGCAGCTCCACAACAAGTTCAGCAGCCTCGACGAAGACAACCTGCTCGCCAGCAAAATCATCAACCTGCCCCAGCACAAGCACCCACGCGTCAGGTTCAACCCAATTACACCCCCTTCAGTAATGCTCCCACACAGATCAAGCAAATTTTGGAATATCAAGCCCAGATACCTTATCTGAATTCCATTCCTGAACCATTCAGGTACCTATACTCTTATATCTTTACTCTTTGATCTTTCTGCATAATGAAATTAAATTGAATAATAATATTAATAACCATTGAATATGTAACAGATACGACGCAGACTCTGCTGCTCGGGCACAAGCTGAACAATTCAGAGTGGAATATCCAAAGCAAGTTCAACAAGCAGTTAGAGAGCGTCAACAGCCAGCTCAACGACCAGATGAAGGTCAACAGTACCAATCTCGAGGTCAGTATCGATCTAAATACCGCGCCGAGTCGCGACAGAAGCGTCAGGCTTATCCTCAACAACAACAGCAACAGCAGCAGCAGCAACCAGACCTCTCACAGTATAAAAGAATATCGCAACCACCTGCAGAACCTCAACCTAGATATTCCACGAATTTGCCTTCACAGATTACATCCATCTTGAAGTACCAAGCTCAAATTCCATATGACAACACAGCGAATCAAATCAGCTACCGTCTAGACAAGCCTTACGTGCCACAACCTGTGCAGCCTCAGCAGCAGCAACAGCATCAACAGCAGCAGTATGCACCTCAACAGCCAGCTCAGCCTGCTCGACCCGAGTACACTCCCCAATATCAAGGAAATCCCGGGTATGGACAAGGTCAAACTCAAGCACAAGGGCAGTATTACGGGCAACAGCAGGCGCAGGGACAATACTATGGACAGGGAGCTGCACCAGTTCGTCCTGTCACGGAACAACAATATTAAATTCATTTGTCTTTGAATCTTAGATTATTCTTCTCGTGCAGAATTTCAATTAAATGCAGTCTCTCATGTAAATTGCGACCTTTTGTTACATCAATATCGAGAAACTGAATGTAATAATATGCGTGAAATAGTTAACAGCTGAAATTATGTAACGACAACCAATATGAGTTAAAATGTCTGATTATTATATTCTGATTATATGTACGGAATATGTACAATTTGTTGTACATTGATGATTATTCTTTATTCTTCAAAAAATGAGATTTGACGCTGGCGAATGTAAAGTTGTTCACTTGCGAATGGCATTTAACGGTCAAATCGATTCCAATCTATTATCTCCTTCCGGTGGAATTTTCTTGACGTTCTCTTTTTAATATCGATTTCATCTAGAAAGTGCAAGCAATCGAGTTTTATACTAGAACTTCTATTCCTTGATTCTCGCGAGCTATATCGGGAGAAAGTGAGCATTTATACATTATGCATGATTATATCAGGTACTGCTGTTTTATTCTGCTGTCCTGTTGACCGTCTGGGGCTTCTCTACGATAATTAAATAGTGAGGTACAAATACTTTGTAGTATACTTTCTTCTTATATAATAATATGTTATGTGTGAATCCGCGGATATAATTAATAGAATATTAAATACATTTAGTACCCTTAAATTTCACCACCCATGAAAATCTGAGTTTCTGATGATCATTTGTTTATTGTTCCTTGTGTACAATGCCTTTTATGAATAAAAAGTATTTTTTACAAATATCTTTTTCTGATTATTGCTCGATACAGCACTTTAATCCCTTTACTGAAAATATAAATAAAGAAAAAAAAAAATATATATATATATGTAATAATAATTCTATAAAAATTCTATTGAATTCATAATTTAGAACGCATGTTTTCGATTCAAATAGTTATAACTATATAAGCAGATTAATAGAGCGTAGGCTGCAACTATTCATTTGATTGCATCAAGCAGGGAAATGAACTCTGGCACATATTTTGAAAAAACTTGAAGCATTAATAAGATTTTTCAATTAATAATTTCTTAATAGAAACAGGAATACGTTTTTCTTTTCATTGAGAAAGTATCCCTCATTTCTTTTTCGATTTTTTAAAACTGTTTAAGATAAAATTAGTTTGTCAAAATTCAATTGGATTAATTAGACTATTAGATTTTCCTTAATTTGCTTTTGCAAAGTTACATATATAGAAAATCAACTATACATGAAACTTTATATATTATTTGCTATATATGTGAAGATTTTTATCATTTGCGACCACAGCTTGGACCCAATCACTTCCTGTCTCCTGCCCCAGTCTAACAGGGTATTACATGATCATATGAGCAAGTTAAAAATTTCGAAGCCAACGAACCATAAAACCATGGTGGTGGTTTAACTCAGCACCGCTCGCCCATATAGAAGTGCCAGTTTTCATAGTGCCGCCAGTTTTCTTAGGTTCCTAATATCGAAATCATCATCAAGCTCGACACAATGAGATTATTCGTAAGTGCGACTATCATATTTCAAAGAAATCATCAAACTTTCTTGTAACTGCAAGTATAATCGTTTAAAAATACATTTTTATTTTTAACGAGGGAGAAAGTCAAGTTGACGAGAGTTCTTTTTTGCATTCGAGTTGAGATTACACTAAGGACATTCTATCAAATATAAGTACCCTAATTACGAGAGTTTAAATAGCTAATTTCCCTAATCAATATAGTAAAACATGGTAATGTATGTTCCGGTGTATCGTTTCCGCTTATATTAATTATATACACTTAATTTAATGCTTATTTTTTTTTCGAATATGTTATCTGTCAGTCTGTTACCTGTTACCTGTTACGCTGATTGCGAATATGATAGTGAAAATTACCGCTTAAGCGAATTTCATGGTGAAACCATGAAAACCCATAACATGGTTTTTTGCGTTTATCTCAGGTAATATGCAAAATTTTGAAAAAAGTTTCAAACAAAAGTTGTAGATCTCAACG
>JAUESI010000003.1:9940417-9950897 GCA_032275145.1 Synergus laeviventris | reverse complement strand
TAATGTTTTTATGATGTGAATCATTCATCTATAAACGCATAATAAATTATTATCGTCTCTACTATAAACACCCACGCGATGTGCCATCGACATATTGATTGTAACGTTTGTGTGAAGAATAATTTCACCTCCTTTGCAAATAATGCCATTGTAAATGTATCGTTCATTTTGTACATAGTATTAACAAGGAAGAAACAGGTGCAGGAATTTCATACACGTATTATTGACATGTTTCGATCTTTGACATAAGGTGTGGCAAAAATGACGGACGATTGCAACAATTAAGAAGCAGATCCGGCTTCTACTCAATATAATTCCTCGTGACATGTAAAACATGCCAATTAAATAATTTAATTATATATTTTATAAATAGAAGCATGAAACAGTTTTGGCAATGATACTTCTCAAATTTGCTGTTATATATCTATCAGAAATGTTTATCAAATCGTGGTAACTTTTAAAACTGATCAAGTATTAGAATTAATTTATTCAAATTTATTCAAAGAGAGTATTTTTTATGCAAAGCAGTTCGGAAGGGGGAAGAAATGCTCAAGGGCAAAAAATTGCTCAAGGACGTACCTTCTCCCTGCAGCATGAAATATAATACGAGGTATTAGATCCAAGAGTACTAAAATAGATTCAACGTAAGCCGATTTTATTATTATATATATTCATTTACACTCAGCTAGTATATTTTAATCTTGATATATTTTGATATAAACTAAATGCTGATAATTTGGAAGTACAATGACTATCTGCTCGAGTTTAGGTCACTTCGACTTCATTTTACGTAAGCCGTTTAGAAAGCGTAGGTTTATGTGTTTACAATGTGTAGGTATAACATAATGCGATTTTTTTATGTGTTTCAGGTGCTACTCCTGGTATTCAGCGTAGGTTTGGGCCTAGCGCAGTATAATCAACAAACAACGCCGGTCCCAATTTTGAAACAAATAAACAGGTACTAATACTGAAACCATTGATGGTTTTTACCAATTATTATGGTACAACTATTATTGTATGTAAAAGTATCACTGCATCTCCATTTCAGACACAATGAAGACGGAAGTTACAGTTATGGATTCGAAGCTGCAGATGGCTCGTATAAAATTGAATCGAAACATCCTAATGGAGAAGTGTTTGGTAAATATGGGTTCGTGGATGACACTGGAAGCGTTCGAGAGGTCGAGTATGGAGCAACTCGATCAAGGGGTTTTGAGCCTGCTGGTACTGGTATAAACGTCCCGCCATCACCTGTAAGAGAAAACAGCATCGTTGATTCCAATGAGCCTGAAGATGATGGTCAATATAGAGAAGATCCTTCCATTTACTACACAGATCCTCGTTACACTAATGGCGAACGTTATGATCCAATACCTAATAGAGGCTATCAACCTAGACAACCTCAGCCGCTGCAACCTGCCCAACCGGCGTATCAACAACAAATTGCTTATCGTCCACCACCGAGGTAAACATAAGACATTATTTGTTATTAGACATTATTATTATCCCTTAATCTATCCCTGTTTCTGGTAATATCTAGATATTTCTATCTCTTTCTAACCCTAGGCTATCTCTCCCTTATTAACTTATTAATGTTCATATTTTAAACATGCATAATAATTATGTGACTACAATATTTTCTACATACATATTATTCTAATTATACCACAGACATCAATTAACATACGCATGTAACACTGATTGACTATGTGCAATGCCCAAATGAAAATTTGGAAATGACTGACAGCGCACGAGGTAGTGACATACAGAATTAATGATGATGTCTTTTAAACGGGACCTCTCTGGCTGTGGGCTAGCCGAATAAACAGTTAAAATATTTAAATTGTGTGTTGAAAGTGAACTTAAAAAATTAATTTTGGGATGACCTTTATCCCAGTCTATCTTTTCTTTTCTTTATCTTTTTCAATTTCTTTGTATCTATCTATTTCAATCCCCTGTTTTCTCTAACTCATACCATTCCTTGTCTGCTAGTTCCATCTACTTCCTATTTCCTTTCCGCCAATATGACCTCGGTATAGCCTCCCATATGCCCTCAATTAATTGCAAATAATTACATTTTTAAAAAAAAGGGAGTAAACGAGAATAGGCGGGAGATAAGAAGAAATAGAGAAGTGGAGATTGAAAGAGATAGGACCGAATTGAGATTAATACAGAGACAGAAAAAAACAGACGAATATAAGCAAGAGATAGAAATAGTAAATAATTTTAATTGACAAGGGAATTGAAAGAGATAGGAGCAAATTGAGATTGTCAAGGTGATAGAAAGATTTAGATGAGAGAATAGATGAGAAATTGGAAGGAATTGAGAAGCGGGGATTTAAAAAGATAGGAACGAATTGAGATTAACAAAGATTTAGAAAAAGATAGATGAGGGATAGAAAGGAATACAAAAGTGAATATGGAAAGAGAAGGAATAGAGAAGTGGGGTTGTTGAAAGAGATAGGAGCGACTTATGTGTTTACAAAGAGATAGAGATAGATAGGAAGGAATAAATGAGATATAGAAAGAGATAGGATAAATGAGGACTGAAAAAGATAGATTGGAATAGGTGAGAGATAGATAGACGTTGAGAAGTGCGATGGAAAGAGAGATTGCATGGATGAGAATTGAAATGGAGATAGAAAGGGATAGAGAACTGTAGATTGAAAGAGATAGAAGCGAATTGAGATCGACAAGAAGATAGAAAGGGAAAGGCGGGTATACAAAAAATAAAAAGAGATAGAGAAGCGGCTATTGAGATAGAAAGAAATGGACAAGTGGGGATTGAAACAGATAGAAGCGAATTGAGATTGAAAAGGAATTAGAAAGAGATAGAAAGGAATAGGCGAGTGATAGAAAGGATTATAGGTCTAGGGATTATAAGAGAAAGAAAATAGATGAGAAATAGGATGGAATAGAGAAGCGGGCATTGAAAAAGATAGGAGAAAATTGAGATTAACAAAGAGATAGAAAAAAATAGACGAGAATAGACGAAAGATAGAAAGGGATAGACAGGTATATACAAGAGATAAAAAGAGATAGAGAAGTGGAGATAGAAAGACAAAGGCCCGAATTGAGATTAATACAGAGAAAGAAAAAAACAGACGCGTAAGTGATAGAAAGAGATATAGTAGAAGTGAGGATTGAAAAAGACATAAATAATTTTAATTTCTAAGGGAATTGAAAGAGATAGGAGCAAATTGAGATTGTCAAGGCGATAGAAAGATATAGACGAGAGAATAAATGAGAAATTGGAAGAAATAGAGAAGCGGGGATTTAACAACATAGGAACGAATTGAGATGTAGAAAAAGATAGACGAGGGATAGAAAGGAATAGAAAAGTGAGTATTGAAAGAGATTAGAGCGATTTTTATTGACAAGAAAGGTATAGGTGAGAGAGATGAAGGAATAGAGAAGTTGAAAGAGATAGGAGCGACTTATGAGTAACAAAGAGATAGAGATAGATACGAAGGCATAAACGAGATATAGAAAGGGATAGGAGAAGTGAGGACTGAAAGAGATAGATTGGAATAGGCGAGATATGAATAGATGTATAAAAGTGCGATTGAAAGGAAGATATGCATGGATGTGAATTGAAATGAAGATAGAAAGGGATAGAGAACTGTAGATTGAAAGAGATAGAAGCGAAATGTGACAGACAAGATATTTACTTTTTTTCAACGAAATAATTGAAACGTAATGAGATAGACAAAGATGGATTTGAATAGAAAAGAGTTAAACTGAAACTGAGAAGAAGGCATAGAAAAGTATAGGTTTAGAAATAGGCTGGGATAGAAATCAGGGGATTGAAACAGATAGGAGCGAATTGAGATTGAAAAGGAATTAGAAAGAGATAGAAAAGATTATAGGTCTAGGGATTATAAGAGAAAGGAAATAGATGAGATATAGGATGGAATAGAGAAGCGGGCATTGAAAAAAATAGGAGCAAATTGAGATTAACAAAGGGATAGAAAAAGATAGATGAGAATAGAAGAAAGATAGAAAGGAATATAGAAGTGAATATTGAAAGAGGTAAGAGCGATTTCGATTTACGCGGAGATAGAAAGGGATAGACAGGTATACCATAATAGAAGTGGGGATTGAAAGAGACAGAAATATATTGAAATTGATAAGGCGATTAAAAGAGATAAGATTGAATTTTGATAAACAAAGAGATAGAAAAGGATAGATAGGAATAAGCGAGAGATAGAAAGGGATAGAGTAGTGAGGACTGATAGAGATAGATTGGAATATGCGAGATATAGATAGATGTAGAGAAGTGCGATTGAAAAGAAGATAGAAAGGGATAGAGAACTGTAGATTGAAAGAGATAGAAGCGAAATGTGACAGACAAGATATTTACTTTTTTTCAACGAAATAATTGAACCGTAATGAGATAGACAAAGATGGATTTGAATAGAAAAGAGTTAAGCTGAAACTGAGAAGAAGGTATAGAAAAAGATAGGTTTAGAAATAGGCTGGGATAGAAATCAGGGGATTCAAATAGATAGGATTGAATGTGTACTGACAAGGAGAAAGAAAGGGATAGCCAAGAATAGGCGAGAGGTAGGAACAATAGAAAAGTAGGGATTGAAAGAAATAGGAGCGAATTGCGATTAATAAAGAGATAGAGAAGTGAGGATTGAAAGAGATAGGAGCAATTTAAATTCAGATGGAGATGGACAAAAATAGGTTGAGATAGACAAAAAATAGAAAGAGATAGAAAAGAGGAGATTCAAAGAGATAGACGGGAATAGGCGAGAGATAGAAATGATTCAAAAATATTTATCTCCTTCTATCTTTAAGATAGAAAGGGATAGAATCGAGGATAGAATTATTTCTATTTCATTACTTTCAGCTGGAATAACTTGCTGTAATATGTATACGATTTTGAATCAATAATATTAGTCTCATAAACTTTGGTCTCATCATTATTAATGATCAAGTGAGAGCTCAACTTGTGGATGAGACTGTACGACATAGAGGTCAAAGAAGCGAATCAAATGTCAAGCAAATCGTTTGAAAGCAGCGAACGTGGGAATCATGAAACGTGAATTAACTCTAGTGTTGCATTGCTTGCAGTGAATCGGTGGATGCTGCGTACCGCCAAACAGCAATTCCACAGAATTCGCAACCAGAGTATCGACCGCAATACAGATCTCCCTATCAACGACAGTACAAACCTCAGTACGAGCAACCTGCACAGTCGGTAGCACAACCGATACCACAGCCGATAGTTCAAAGGAGAGTCGAGGGCCAATCACCATCTGATCTTAGTTTGGGATCATATTCCGTCCAATACAAATGATAGGGTTTCTCCAAATCAACAAATACTTATTTTAATGTTTCCAAAATTATAGGTAAGACACTTCAAAGTAAAGTTCAGCCTCGAGTTCAGTTTTACTTTCATTATTCATTGTACTGCTTCTTTTCTTTATTATATAGATACTTCTGACGAAAATATGTTAAGTGCCAAAAAGGCTTTCCTTTCACTTTTTTTGCTCTTAATAGCAAAGTAGTTTTCTTGAGTAAAACGTGGAAAAGGTTCAAAGTGTTACGTGCACACTGAAACTTTATAATGTGATCTCAATATAGTGTTGTTCATTGGCAGTTAAATCTTTCGCGGAAAATTTCGAATGACCATAAACAGGTGCATTTCAAATGTTTTGCTCGGTAAATATTTACCAACCGTAACACCTTTCTTTGGATAAAATATGTATATTTTATTAGAATTTTACATCATTTCCTCGTGTTATTATCACGATTATCTTGCCGTGAAGAGGAACAAAAGAACTGCACATTTACATACAATATTATATAAATCATAAAAACATACGAATGCTGCAACTTAAATAATTTGTTTACTTGTGAAATGAGTTTTAAATCCGAGAAGAATATTTAGAAAAAGCATATCTTCCACTTTAGATTTTTCTAAGACTGTACTACCTCACGTAATGAATAAAATATTGTCTTAACGATTTATTTTATTTGATTTACAACTTGTTTATATATTTTACTGAACTTTGCTCGAAGAAGAAAATTTAATGTACGTAAGTCTGATACATGAGCGAGAAGCTTATACATTCACCGAAGAGATTAAAAAGTTACGACCTTGTCACTGAAATACATCCTGCACGCATATATTTCTTCGACTAAGAAATGACAAAAGTTGAATTATTCTGCAACTTATACTTGATTGCCACACCCTGAAATTATATCCATTGTTCTTGTCACTTTCGATAATAGCTACGTGACCATTAATGGACATTAACGTATGACTATAGCTGCTATAGGAAAATAAGTTGATGGAGATACCATAACTTGATGTAAAGAGCATAATGTTTGAAAGAATTTTTTTTCATTGATTAATGTCAATTTAGAAGTTATCAGCTGACATTGAAATTTGAGGTAAGTTTAAGAAGAAAAAAGTTCGGAGCATAGAACAAAAATACGATACGAGGGTTGTCTGAAAAGTTTCCGACTGCAGTCTGAAGATAGCAGCACATGTACACATAAGTTGGAAAATATGTTTGCGCATGCCTTGGGAGATCCTAACCAAAATTCTTAGGATCTTAGTTTCAATTAGTTTTTATTTGACAATCGTATAAGTGAGTCGTTGTGAAGATTTTTCTGAAAATGGAAAAACTTGAGTATCGAGCTGATGATGGGCGTTCGGGGCGGCTAAAAACTGCGACAGCCAGAGTGATAACATCGAAAAAGTCGACGAATTAAGGTTAGAGAGATAGAAGAGGTTATTGGAATATCAAAAGAACGTTGGTTGCCGCGGTGATTTTTGACGACTGATTTTTGGGATAGTCACAGGATTGTGTTGATCGATTATCTCCAAAAAGGAAAAACAATAACAGGAGAGTATTACGCATCATTGCTTGATAAGGTAAAGGCAGAAAATCTATAAAAGCGACCCCATTTGAAGAAAAAGAAAGTGCTTCGAATTGATTATGAACATCCACCGTATTCACCAGATCTGGCCCTCAGCGATTTTTTCCTGTTTTCTAACTTTAAAGCTTCACTTGCAGGAGAAATATTTTTGTCAAACGAGGAGATTATCGTATACCTAAACGTATATTTTGAGGAGAAAGATGTTAACTATTATTTGGAAAGTTTAAAGAAGAGCATCGCTGGAATAAGCGTATCGACTTAAAATATTCGACCATTATTCATATGTTACGTCTAAATGTTAAATAAGTTTGAATACGAAAGTAACGTCAAGTATTCGCGAGATTGTCGGTTTTGCGACAACCTCGCATTCAAAGTGCAAGATTTTTTACTTTTGAATACTTTTCAATCCGAAGTTTTTTGTAGGAGGGTCTTTTTCTTTTCAATTTTTATCACTTATCATCATAATCAGCTAATCACTGCATAAATTATAGTACAAGTTTGCATGACATTGTATAACGCAGAAACTTTCCATCCTGAAAAGCGCCAGGCATTCTCTTTCGATAATGCCTGGGCAAGTGCAAGGGATATCTCACTATACACGCAACTCTTGTTTTTCATCATCTGGAAAAAGTTCGACCTGTCGATCCTGCTGTACTTACCTAGTTTCGATTTTAAACTGGCGATCGTCTTGCGTAATTATAGAAAGTGGTGCAACGTCAATTAGAGGAAGCGTATTTTCCATGTAGATAGATGTAAATATTTACGCTTCAAGATTATGATGTACACAATTGTGTATGAATGTACAATTGTATATGCCTATAAAAATGCTTTAGCCATCACACTTTACTGTTAAAACACAAATTTTTTAAATCTCTTGAAAGACAAGCATTCAGTTCGAAGGATTAAAGGGCTAATTTGGGAAAAACACTCTATATAAATAAATGTCAGGGCTATTCAGAAGCGCAAGTTTCCATATATATACATATATTATGCATCGCGTGAAAGGTATGACCGCTGACCGCAGACCTTGCATACCTTTTCACTATATAAAACCATGTATCTCGGTAATGTGTGCATATCCTATGTTCGCCTTAAATGTCCCTGGGGTTTAAAAGCTGCTGCCTCTTTGCTGGCCTTCTTTTATGAATATTATGCTCAATTGAGATCATTGCAAATTCAAATTGTCCAGAATTGAATTATCTGCAAGAAAATGAAACACATGATTCAAGTAACAAGATGATTATTCTAAATCCACATCTCAAGTACCTTCTAGAATTTTCACTTCTTGAATCTTGACATTATACCAAATTTGACGTTTGAGAATGAAGATTTTTAGCTGATGATTTTTTCTTTATATACACACTCTAAATCTGAATTAGCTAAATTTTACTAATTAATAGTAGTTTCTTACTGATTCAAATAGTGCGAAGTCGTTTACTGTAAAGTAGTAAAAATTTACTAATTCCATTAGCAACAAGAGCAAATTGAATGAATTGGCAATTCCTTACTAAATGAATTAGTAACTATATTCAATAAAATAAGTTATATATATTTTTAGATTACTTAATATTTCGCAAATTCTTTTAAAAGCCATTAGAATCTTTTGAAATCGCTAACAATTCCGCGAGGAACTTTAAAATCACCTAAAATTTGTCAACATTTCTAAAATTCCTAAAAATATCATGTTTATCAAAATTCCTAGAAACCACTTGAAATTCCAAGAAAACATTTTTAGATCTCTTAAAATTTCGCAAAATCGTTGAACAGTCATAAGAATCTTTATAAATCGATTAAAATGAGGAACTTTAAAGTCACCTAAAGTTCGTTAAATACCTTAAAAACTTGTCAAAATCTGTACGTATAAAATTATGTTAGGCCTTCAGTGTAAGTTTAAAATGTCAAATTTATTTATTTAAAAAAACTGAACAACAGTTTTAAACTCAACTTTTAAACAAAAAATGTATCGATATGTATCGGTAGAGGAATTTCTTAAAATATCTTGAAATCTTTTAAATCTTTTTCCAATCCCTGAAAATAGTCTGACATCCTGTAAAATGATTGTAAATAATTTCAAATTATTAATAATCCTTTAAAAATATAAAATGTCCGAATTTTAAATGATTTTTAGTTGAAATTTGCATGTTTTTGAGCTGTTTCATTAAAAATAAGTAAATTTTATAACTACACAATTTTTCATTTTGGACTACCCATTTTAAAACCTGGACTAACATAAAGTGACTTACTATTTCATTTAGTATAAAGTGGAGAAATGATTAATTTTGAGACTGAAAATGGTAATTAAATATCATTTCATTTTTTCTCTGGTGGAAAAGTATAAAATCTACACTCTGTAGAATTCATGACAACATGATTAATTTTTTTTGTTGAAAAAAATCACTTTCAATATTATATTATAAGGTGCTGAGATATTACGAGTATGTGATAAAAAAGATAAAATATGTACATTTCAAAGTAACTACACAGAAATGATATGAAAACAAAATGTATAGCTATGGGTTTTATGAATACATTTATAAGATGATAAAAAATGAAGGAACAAATTGCTGCATTCCTAAATTTATTGAATCTTTTTTTTTAGCACTAATATACTTGTTCAAATTTTTATACTAATTCAGGTTAAGAGATTATCATTGCTAAATTGACGTTTATAAAGTTCGCCGAATAAACTTCAATTAAGTTATGCACGGTAGTTTTGAATTATATCTTATCGCAATAAGGTTTCCGCATTTTATTGGAATCAGGTACAGTCGCAAGGCCTGTTTCGATCGAGTTTCTTGTAAGAAATATTCATTAAAAATTTGTGACTAGTTTTCAAGCTATGAATTATATAAAGGTTATTTAACAGAGTAAGAATTCTTACCAGCTCGGAAGTTAGAAAGAGCTTACCATATATATAATACGTATGTGCCTGATAGTTAGTTATACTTATTAGCAGGAATCGAAAGTTCAACGACTCACACTTTCTTCTTAAATGTCTCGTAACTCGCATGAACTTGTATGCCAAACGATTATAGTTTTGACATTGAGGAACATCAGACTATGCCTATCGAATGGAGAGCTTATTTTATTGCGTTATTCTCCACATAGAGCAATATAGCGAATGCAAATATCTCCATCAGAAAAACAAGTATATATATTAAAGATAGCTGCCATAAATTTATTCTGTAACATATATAATGAATTTTATTAGCTATTATTTTTTTAGTAGTTTACAGAAAATTATACATCCCCAGTTGGATTGGTAAAGTCTTTCTCATATTCTTGTCCGCTTGGACACATGCAAAGAAAAATGGCTAAGAATGGTATTTAAAATTCTAACTTTTGCAACGAAAATAGGTGGATTTACAATTTTCTTAGCACAAATTGCAATTTGAAATGGAAAAACTGACTATATTGCAGGAAAAATGCGCTCAGAGCGCTGCTCGTTCAATTATTACCATTTTCCTTTTATTCCTTTTACCATGATTTCCCTTTATCATTTCCCTTTACCATATCTCTTTACCATTTCTTTTTACCATGATTTCTCTTTGCTATTTCCCTTTACCATTTCCGTTTAGCA
>JAUESI010000003.1:9854497-9868045 GCA_032275145.1 Synergus laeviventris | reverse complement strand
TTCAAAAATATATATACACTTGAATGCATCGAAAATTAACTGACAAAAAACAGCAATGATTTTATTTATGTTTCAGCCTTAAATCAACTTGGATCGCGTTTAATATTTACTTTCCATGATTCTTCCATCGGGTACAAATACATTGTGAAGTTATTTATTGACTATTATTCCTGTAAAAATTATGTAGGTATGAATACCAAAAGTAAATTAAATTCTGCCCACCTACGATCTCAAACATTGGTCTGAATTTTCGCCCCACTTGTTATGCGCACGTCCAGGTTGATATGCGGATGCAAAACTGCACGTTCGAAACGCTTGGGCACCTTCTATTTTAATTAAACAATATGCCTGTAGTCGTTGAATAATGTTTTTCCATTTCCAATTGCGAGGTCCGGTTTTTTCCACTTCTCTAGGACAAGTTGATTGACTGTTGTTGTCGAGCACACCGCGATGTCGAATGTCGCAGATATTCAACATGGCAAGGGTCACGAGTCATCAAATACAAGAGGGAGTATTTACCAATTGTGTGCTACTAACACAATTTTATCATCTACTTTATTTAAAATTCCAATTGTATTTATTCTCTAGGAAAATACACATATTATGTGTTCTCTAAACATGCTCTCAAATGGTCATCTGTATGCACTCTTGAACATGCTGCCTTATACTGTCTGATTAGCGTATTGCTTTTGAGAGATAGCACAGATTAAGTGTACATAGGGCTTAGAAACGGTCTGGCTTACGATGTGCACGAACTGAAATTAGTGTCTCTGTCAAATACAGGCGGCAGTCAATCAGGTTTGACATGACCCTAGGAACATCGTTTGTATATCTCCGAGAGGTGGAAAAGCCGAATCTCCAGTTAGGATTGGTTCGTAGTGAATCAAGGAAATCCCAAAATGACCATTTCATCGATGTTGAATAATATTCATTGGAGAGATTCATGTATTTCAATATCAATTTTTAAATGATGATTTATTGAAATTGAATGTGGAATAAAGTTTCTCAGGAATAGAGTATGAAGAGAGACAGGTATCAACAAAACCCTATTTCCCCCTATAGATTTTAAATGGAGAGAATAATATTAATAATTGCATATAGTAAATTCTAGGACACGAAATTAAAAAGCATCCATGCAAGAACCGAAAGATTGTTCATACATAATTTTAAGGATGCTGCAGAACGCTTTGTACGGATACATCAAGGCGAAGTTTCCGTTAATTTTCGTTGGTAGTTTGACAGTTTTAAGGCGAGTTAATCACTTCGTTGCCGCGTCTGTACTTTCCACGTTGTACTAAAATTTCAAATTTAAGTCTATGGCAGGCTTATCGTTCACAAAACCCCTCAGGCGAAGCCAGCTTATGGGTAATAAGTTAATAGTAGCGACGACAGGGTTCACGCGCAGATGTAAACATGAACGAGGGAACGACGTATGGTATAAGTAAATTTCGAGCCCTTCCTGGATTTCAGTTCGTTGCTCTGATTTAAAAAAGTAGGTTTCAATTAAGAAACTGTCTGAAACAGGATTTAAAAAATACTTTCTTAACCGAATGATGATTCCAGTATGTATTTTAGATAAATATATATTATATATATAATATATTATGCTTCTAAGAGTATATATGAACCATAGGGTTGTTAATTTGGAATATCCAGTTGAACATTTATTCTGGTTAAGGTACATACAAGACTAACATCGAGTTGTTTCCTAGGCACACAGGGAGCAGTTTTGCCTCTTTTGCCCCACAGCGAACTAATAATGGAAAAGCCCGCTCGAGTTAGTAAAATCATTAACCCACAGGGACCGTGGTGTACGTTGAAATTGAAGTCTAACTTAAAGCAAAACTCGTTCAACTATAGTTAACCTTTCATGACATTTCGACACTTGCAGCCAGGCTAACAACAAGTTTCATACTAAGTTATCGCGATTAAGTTAAGCCATTTAATAATAGTTCCAGCGATATAGAAGAAATCCTCGAATTATTATCTGAAATTCCATTAAATTTTTCTCCTAAAACGAATATTTAACATTCATTTTAAGTTTTAACTTATAAATCTGGCACAATGTGCTAAAATTTCGAAAGTTAAACAATTCTAATCGAATTTATTATATTCCAACATTGTATAGAAAATTTTACAAAACTATGCTATAAACTGTAGGTATTCTTTGACCGAGTTTCTATGCCATTAATAGTCCCCCCTTAGAGTATAATTTGTATAGCACTTTCATTGTCGTAACATAAGGTGCCCGTAAGACAAGAGAGGAAGTGCAATTAAAAGTTGTTGCTGCCATTGAACGTGGATGAGGGAATAATGGGGAACGAGGTCCTTAGCGGTGATTATATTCATTGAGAGATGAATTTGACGCTCATACCCCTTATCACGAGTTGCTGAAGAGGAATCTCATGTTTGAACCTAAGTAACGGTATATCCTTTCGTAAATTACTCCACAGCTACAAATGTTTTAAAATTTAGGACCATGATATAAATTCTAAATAAACGAAATTATAATATCTCAATTTGTACATCCGTTTAATTAAAAAGTTCTCAAACTTACATTTATTTTGATGTTTTATACTCATATTTTATTTTTGCTAATGAACTTTTCTTCATTATTGTAGATTCAACATGTATCCTCTTCAAGCCGAAGAGGTTTCTCTACTGACTGAAATCGAAGACAAAAGTTAATCTTTATATTGCCGAAAGTATCGATAACCAGAAAAACCTGACAAAATGCTCCGACATAAAATATTGTAAATCCCGTGACCCAATTGGGAGACGGCTTGAATGTACACAATAGAAATTCAACACCAATAATGTGTCAAGTGTGAACACTTGGGATGCTCGAAATCCGAGTCCATGCAAAATGCACCAGTACAGAGTACATTCGTCTTCCTCATGCACCAACTTCATCGGTTATGCTAAGGCCCACATGCATATTCAGGGCCGCGGCTGGTCGACCAGTCGTTGGGTAAATTAGACTATTTCGCTCGTTCCATTATTGAAGGGAACCTGCGGAGCAGAACTGCTGAGGCACCCAGCACGTAATATTCCATGGTTACGTTTGCAACTTCGCGACCTAGTGGCTTTCACCAAGTTCGAATTGAATTGCTCCCCTCAGGGTCAGAAGAGGAAGATGGCAGAGTATTTAGAAACCGCAATTAAGCAACCACGTACCATAACTCCCACATCATTTAATTTTGTATTCAAAGTCACATATAATGCAAAGTTTCAGATCATCTTCAATAATTGCTGAATGCAATAGTGAAAAATATCGTGAGCACGTAGTTCAGCGTGATTCCAATCATTTTTCAAGACTTTGGCTCTATAAGAAGAAAACATACTGGATGCTACATGTGGATATACATAGCTTGGGTTTTGTAACGGATTTCCGGACTCATTTCGAGCCGAAAGAAAAAAACCATCCCAGTTTTAAGGCATTTCGAAAAGCCATCATTCATCTTCACCCTTGCTGTTAATTAGGCATTATGCGCGCATCGATTTCGAGTAAAATATAATTGATCTTAGCAAAAGCATAATGTAAAGAAAATATGTCTTACTTAATTAAAAGCAGATAATTTCTTTTAATTTTCGTTTTCAGTTAAATCTTTTAAAGACTGCATTGTGTTCTTTGCTTGAATATCAAGCAGGCATGTATCTAGAGTATCTAGACGATGATCTTCAGGAAGGGAACCGCCGACAAGGCAGTATACCTCTCGCGCTACTTACTCGGCTTTAAACTCCAGCGCTAAATAAAGTCGTGGGACGTTTAATTTACATACATTTACCAAGGACTTGATCCAAACCCCGTCTCTCTTAATCCCCATGGCAGCATCCAAGCTCATTCATACAACTATGCCCGACTTTCTGTCTACTTGTTTTGTAGTTATGTAGATCTGCACTATTCGTTCTTTTCTTTATTTATTTACTCTACAATCCTGTCTCCAATTCACTTCCTGGGTAATACTTCTTTTAAAGTTCAGATCCATAAATTCATTCCCTTATGGAGGACAGATACGTCTTTATGTTCAAATCGCAATGCTCAATTAGATTGTATAATAATATACGTAACTGAGCAGAAATTGCCCTATTTAGTTCTATTTGAAATGGGGCTCTGTTGAGGTCTTGGTCGGGATTTCTCTTTTCAATAAAAATATTTTAATATAATTATGCATTTATAGGGCAACGATATAGTTACAATATCTCCTTAATAACAAGTTTGTATTGGCATTTATACTTTAAAATAATGAAATAAAACTTAGATATGGTTAATAATGAAACATGACATTGAAGAGTTTTCCCCGTCAAACAATTAAATATGTATGAAAATAAAAAAGATGTTTATATTTATATATTGGAAAATTAACCAACATGTAAACTGTTGACGAACGCGTATATATGTTTCTGTGAACTTTAAACAGCTTTTCATAAAAATGATTCTTAAATTACATGTTACGGTTATACGTTTTTTACAATTTTTCCATGTATTTCATGAGATTTTACAGGTTTCTAAACATTTCAAAAGATTTTCCAAAATTTTATGGAATTTTGGATATTTTCGTGGAATGATAAAGGAGTTCGTGGAATTTTAATGGATTGTGAATGTTGTTGCGAAATTTTTAAAAATTATAAAAAGTTTCTAGAAAATTCAAGAGACAAACGGATGTTAAGAATTGTGACGTTTTCTGTGGAATAAAAAAATTTCATGGAATTTTTGGCGATTTAAAAAAGTTTTCGGTAATGCTAACTAATTAATTTTCTCTATAATCGAATCAGTGTAAGTTCACTGATTTTCAGTGACTCTCTTTTCAAGATTTCATTCAGTGAAAATCCACTGAGAATCAGTGAAAAGTCACTGAAAATTAGAAGAATTTGACTGGGAATCAGTGAAATTTCGCTGATTTTTCACTGATTGAATTTTCTCCGAATTTTAAGCAATTTTGTAGAATTATGCATTTTTTTGTGGAATTTTAAACGATTTAAACAAATTTTTAGTATCACTAACTAATTAATTTTAAGGCATATCCAAGGAGCGTAAATATTTTTGTAAAGTTTTGAATTATATTTCAAGAGGTTTCCAGGAATTCTAATTTTTTTTTCTTATGAATTTAAAGGGATTTTAAGTAAAAAAGATTATTGACATTTCTTATATCTTGTAAAAGTTCTTGAATATCTTTAACTTCTATGGTATTCTTTTAAAATCCCGTGAAATATACTTAAAAAATGTTTGTAATTACTCGAAAAATTTTAAATCATTTAAAATCTCTTGAAAAGTCTTAAAATCGCTTTTCAAATTCTTGAAATACCTAAAAAAAATGTTTAAATTACTTTAAAACCTTGCAAATTTCCTGAATTCTTTTAAACTCATCCCAAAATCCTTTGAACCACTTGAAATCTTTTGAAATAATTTTCTCAATTCTAAAGTTGTAGATCAGGACCACACTATATCAAGGGGAAACTGACCAGGACCTCATCAGGACCCCATCGAAATTTCTGCATGAGGAAGTTTGCCTGAAGTTTTTTCGAAAGAGTAAATTGTAACTCTGCATATAAAGATATAAAAAGGAAAAACTATATTTCAAAGTTTGAAAATCTTCAGAGCCTTTGTAGTTAGAAAGAACTATTGGCCTTTGGCTCAGTGTACTTGATGGTTCATGCTGTACTCTCTGTACTCGAGTATACTTATAGTGAGTTTGCGAGTCTCTATCCTTTGGCCTTGAACAGAAAGCGTTAACCTCGGCGTTCCTCTCTGAGCACAACCGGTCACAGGACTCTCGGTCTACCACAAAATACGTACTCACTCTCGTCATTGGTCAAAGCCAGGCACATGAGTGAACTTGAGCTCGTATGAAAATACGTAGAGCGTGCAGAAAGCACGCACCCAACACTGAAAATAATATAAATTATTTTAAGTACTATTAATTGCTATTGCTCTTCGACAGTTGAACAATTCAATCATGGAAAGTCAGATACTCTTAAAATCTTATACAAGAGTTAATAATTCGTTGAAAAAACAATTATATTAGATGAACCTTAAAACTGACTTGAATTTTAAACGAAACGCTTTCACTTACATTTCGCGTTTGCGAGAAGAGAGGAAAAAAGAGATTATCGCGAGGAGCAGAGAAATATTTGAGATTTTTCAAGTACCGCAAATTTTTTCAAGATCGCAGCGCTTATGAATATGCTTATTATAGTTGAGGTACTGGAATTGCTGAAATTCTTTCGCGTCCTGAATCTGAAGGTTGCCTAGAATTGTAGACTACACCTACTGCTCAGGTTCGTAGGCACACTTAAAAAAAAACAATGAACTAACGGTCACGCTAAAGTATAACACTGCATTAGAGTATACGAGATTACTATCTATTGTTGAAATTCCAAAATCTCTTTTAAATTTACCTTTTATAATATTATTCAATAATAAAAGCTAACGTGGTGTTTGCAGTAAGTGCTGATAACGGTAATGTGAAAAAGCAATATTGATCCTATGCTAATTTTGCGACTGAATTATGAAGGGCTCGCAGTGAATAGGATAATTTATGCTCTTGTTAATACCAACGATCGAGCTCCGTACACATCGCGTGGAGCATGCGCTCCACGTTCATTTTGCGTCGAGAAAATCATATTCACCAATATTATGCGAAATGAAATTTCATCCATGCTATGGTAGATATAACATATTTCATATATGGTATACTATAGCTTGATGTGGAAATATCACCTAATACTATAAGGAAGTTACCCTTAAGGAATAACAGACATACTCTAACTACGAACCATTGTCTTTAGAAACTCTAAAGTTTAGAGTTTCTATATCATAATCACAATTTATTGTATTTATCGAGTTGATTAAAGCTTGCGATTTTTTGTATGAATTGATGCTCGAACAGTCTATAGATCCTTCTGAGGGTTTAAGAGGAGTCTGTTGCTAGTCGATTGCACAGTGTTCAGTTTCTCTCAAAGCAAAAGCCTTGATCCTACATGTCTGAGTTCAAAAGTTGTCAAGTCAGTCATCAAAGTTTCCTCAGCAGAATAAGCCTCTAGGGATCTTCTCTAAATGCTGTCAGTAACCAAACTATCGGTGCAGACTCTAGGTACTCAAGGGATTACTGAAAGATGACCTGGACACTCCTCTCCACAGTTCGAAACTCTATTCAGTCCATTTCTAATTAAGGGGATTTTAATTAGTTTTTAGATCAATCTAAATGATACAGAATCCAGCTACAAACCCTTTTTCGAACCGAGTTGCAAATTATTATTTTTTCAGGCCTCACAGACCGGTCTCTATATCCCCTATTGGCCCCTATATTATTTTAAATATTATTTATATTTTATATTTTCAATATTATTTTCTTTAAATTTACACGAAATCGACATTTTCCCCTTTTTAATTTCGCAGGTTTTGGTCAAATTTTAAGGGATGAGAGAAGAAAGGATTTTTTTTATTTCTTTCATCTTTGAGCCATTCAAAAGCGATACATTTTTAGAGATTTCAACCACTTTTAAGTGATTCGTGCAATTTCAAAAGATTTTTAAGAATCTCTAAGAAATTTTAAGATATTTCGAAAGGTTTTTGGAAATTTTAAACGATCTTGGCGATTATCAAGTTACTTTTATGAAATTCCAAAGATTTTTTAGGATTTTTAAAAGAATTTCGAAAATTTAAAGAAATTTATTATGTTTATAAAGTTTAAAGAATTTTCATGATTTAAAGTGATTTTTAGGATTTTAAATGAATTTCGTAGAATTTTAAAGGATTTCAACGATTTTTAAGTGATTTTTGCCTAATTCAACAAATTTTTTGGCATTGAAAACGAATTCGTAGAATTTAAGTATTTGAGGATATTTCAAAGAATTTTTAAAGAATTCATACGAATTTTAAAAGATTTAAAAAACTGTATAAACATCTTTCTTTAATTTCTAAAGTTGAATCATATCTTAAAAATTATTGAGATTGGTATTATAGGAAATTCAAATAATAGGAAATTCAATCTTTTAAAGCTAAACAAATTTTTATTTGATACTTGCAATTTTTAAAAATCTTTTGAATTCTTTTGAAATCACTAAAAAAACCTTTAAAGTTTGAAAAGTTTTTAAATTCTTTAAAATTACTTAAAATCACTGGAAATACTTTCAAATTCTTTAAAATTCCTTAAATCTCTTGAAATCTCTTGAAATATCATGAAATTTTATTAAATCAATTAAAACTCAGAATATTTTAAAACTTTTGTAATCCTTAGAATTCCTCTGAAATTCGTTAAACTCATTCACAATATTTTTATATCTCGTTAATTGCAAAAAAAATCTTTTAAAATAGATTCAAATTCTTTAAACTCATGTTGATATGAAATTGTCTTGATTTATTGATGAATTCACCTGCAGTTTTACTGAATTCACCTTGTTTAAAAAACCGTCTGCTTTCTCTAGAATTCTTTTTAACTCTTTTGAATTCCTTTGAATTTTGCGAAAAGTGAAATATTTTGTTTAAAAATAATTTTTTTATTGAAAAGAACCCAGTTTTATGATATTTTGGGATTATTCTTTCTGCTCCTCACATTGCAAAAACTATCTAATTTTAAAAAAGAAAGGTACCCTTTGAGCTTTAAAAATGTATACCCTGTGAGCGTTAAAAAATTATCCTAATGTGTGTCCTAAAATTTTTCTCATAAGGACTGTGAGTCCTGTATTTTGCTTATATAGGTTTCACAGGAATACATTTGTTTTCCGAGCAGAGATTTCGTTTTGAATTGCCATGCAGGAACGTCATGAATACTGTTAATCTGAACCTTCCTTTTATACGATAACTCTCTTTGAAATTGAAACACACTTTTACCTTGCATATTCTATGCATTTCGCTTCGTTGGCTGTAACTAAATGAATTGCAGATATCAGATTTCTTTGACTCTCTGCTACAAAGTAACCAGGAAATGATTTAAATTATAAATGTGTAACAGATAAATTTGATTGCGTTAAGTACGTAATGTAGAACATTATTAGGATACATAAAACTCACAAGTGTCTCAGGAAATTGTCAAGATTAGGTAGAATGACTATTCGATCATAAAAATAATCTCTACTCATTTCCGTGGAACATTTATAGTATCCCTGTTTACGAGAATGTATTTTTCTGCTTAGATTAACATCAAGATGGAGCAAATGGAAGAGAATGCAGAATCTGATAGTCGTACTGCAACTATAAATGCACTAAACGACGATTGCCTTAGACTCATTTTTCAATATCTACCCATAGTTGAGAAGATCAAGGTTGAAAGAGGTATAATAACAAAATATAGTAGTATAGTAAAATATAATAACTATTTTCTTCAGGAAATATCTGAAAACAAATACACTTTTTTTTTAGTATGTAAACGTTGGCAAAAGTTAAGCAAGGAATCTTGGTATACATTCAAGAGACTTGATCTCTGTCCCTCCACGTGGGGTTGGCCTGATAATAGTGAAAAGAAATTTATCGACAATGATATACTTCACGAAGTATTAATTCGTTGCAGTCAATATCTAAAGGACGTGGACTTGCGGAGAAATCAATCCAAAATTCTTTTGTACTATGTCTCCATAAAAGAAATATGTGTGAGATGTCAAAGACTGAATTCACTAAATTTATCAGATTTGTCCTCAAGTCGGCGAGGACACAATTGTCCGTATACTGATTCAGAGGGATTGATTGATTCGTTGTTACTTACGTGCCAGAATCTGATTAAATTCGGGTTGGAACCTTGTTATAGTGGATATCACGAAAAAGATCTAGCAAGATTGTTTGATAAGATGAGGAAAATCAAGTACCTACGACTTGGTTCCTACTATAGACCACTTTATATTGAAGGAGAATGTTTACTTCACCTGCCACATGATACAATAGAAGAAATAGTACTAGTAGGCTGCAAGTTCATTCAACCTACTTTTTTTCGTAGAGTAAGTATGGGTTGAATAAAAAATGGATTTTTTAAAATCCTCATTTCTAGTATAATATCATTAATTTATTTATAATTTGCAGGTTTTTGACTCGTTTGAAAATTTGCAAACACTTGTCTTGTGTAATTGTCAAAATATTAACGACTATGCCATGTTGACTCTTTGTTTTCATTTAAAAACGTTGAAAGCTTTGGGAATAACAGGGAATTGTTTAGTAACTGAGGAAGGAATGAAGAACACAATAAAACTGGTACATCTTGAAAAATTAAATGTTATGGGTAACCAATGGTTTACTGATGACGTACTCAGTGGAATATCAGCCAATTGCAAACGACTTGCATTCTTGGATATTTCACGTAAGTTACTCTAAATAAAATAGAATATAAAATATCTCATGTATAACGTATATATAGTATAAGTTTAAATAAAATATCTATTCTTTAGTTTGTCAGCGCATTACCAACAAGGGGATGTTAAGTACAGCACTCTTGTCGAATCTTAATCATCTGATAATGTCTGAGACGCAAAATATATCTGACAAAAATTTAGGAAAGCTATGCAATTTAAAATATTTGGAAGCTGGTGGCTGTGCCATTTTAAGAGACGATGGCTTGTGTGAGCTGCTTCAAAATAATCCCAGGCTTGAGGTACTCCTTCTCGAGAGTAGTAAACTCATCACTGATAAACTACTAATTACTGCGACGAACGTTACAAAAGAACGCAGGAATGGCATAGTTTTGAAAATTAGCACCTTGAACACTGGAATGACAGAAAGAGAATCAATTTCACCGTTTTTGAAAGTTGTAAAGTATATTAGACGCGTTAGGGGTAAAAGAAGGGTGGGTTTCCAAGATGTATTTTTTTTGGAAGGCTCTGACACTTATCAAGGGCATGAATACTAAACAATTTGTGATTGTTTATGCATTTTTAGTCCCTATAAATAATGTTGTATTTATCAAATAAAATTATTATTTTTCTGAACTGAAATCTTATCAAAGAACCCCTTTAAGTAATATTTAATTTAAACTCTCTTTTCCTTGAACAAGTTCCATAACCTGTAGGCATCATCCTTATTCTTTACTGTTTGATTATTCATTCGAAAGTATTTCAACTTTGAGTAAAAAAAAGCAATAGAAAATTAAAATAAGATTTCAGAAAAGTTTCTCAATCCAAGCGAAGAAAAGTAATTAAAGTTTTCGCGTTGAATTGCGTTCTTCAGCGACAAGGGATTTTTCTCTTGTGCAAAAACTTTAGGAATACAAATCGATTGTTAGTGAACAGATAAGGATTAGGGAATAAAAATGTCTCTCAAATTCATGTTCTTTATCCCGAATTTCATTTTTCAGGAGATTCAATCGAGATGAAATCGAACTTTAAATCGAATTTCAATTTCCAGTGTTTGACACTCAGGGCGGTGAACCGATTTAATTGCTTGAAACCTAAGAAACTTTTCTGTGGATTGACGAGACCAGAACAAAGTACAAGTTTCGCCAGGCAGAAGTACTACAGAGAAGCCAACGCTTAACAAAGCTGGTTCTCTACTTTGAAAATATAGGATTCACCATTGAGTCTAGACCCCTTATGGTCTTAATATGATATGGTATTTTGCTCATCCCATTAATTTGACATTTAATGACAAATCTAAAATGTTCTTGACTGATTCACAATTTGCATCTATTAATCGAGGTGGCCAAGCACCATATTCGTAATCTAGTTTTAGTTTGCTCTCGGTCATCGGTGTCCTGCAATCCAGTCTGAGATATGCATATATGCAAAGGTATAAGCTATATAGGTACACAAGCAACGTTGACTCGACGTTGCAGCAAAGTTGGAAATATCATCTGTCCTATGAAGCCCCACCAAGCAGTAATAACTGTGTGCATTTCAAGTTCTGCTCTTTGAGTAATGTTGAGATTCAATATATTGAATTGAGTTGTGCTCTGGTTTGTGCCCCACCAATATTCTCAAAGTTAGACTACAATAAATAAAAATAACTTGTAATACGAACAATATCAAAGTCCTCGAAATGAAAATTGAGTTGATAAAAAGAGACAAGGGTTCATTATTCAGTACGGCTGAATAAATAATTAATGATTTCGCTGGTATATATTTCTATATATAATCAATGTCACACGGATAGCCATCTGTCCATCGGAATATAATAATTGCGTAGCTGTAATATTGTGGCTTGGTGGACATTTTTCAGTCACACCTTCGTCCGCATGCCCAACCATTCGACCGGAAATCGAGTGAGTCTCCTCGTCCCTCAGCATCCACCAATGTTGCTCGCAATTCCAATGCATAACGATAGTCAATTCAATTTGAATCGTGCCAAAACTCGACGGGACAGTTAATTCCACTTGAATGACGGCTCGGCTTCGCGGGCATTTATATGATTCGTCCCAGCGCGACGAACCGTGAAGATTTGGGAAATATATTTTTGTTCACCATTATACTCTGAAAGAGACGAATTCAAGTTAAGCTTGAGTTATAGCAATTGGTTATAGGTCGAGCAGCTCCAAATTATTGATCCTGCTCATAAATTTCAAACTTCCAGCTTTATAAATGATTTACAAGTTGAATTTTGTCAAATGTTGTTTTTTTTTTGACGATTCTATTTACTGTCTGGTATTAATTATATCGTTTATTTGATAGCTGACTCGCTGTTGCCTGCTGGATCTGCAAATAGAGGAGACTATCGGTATATGTACCTATATTGTATATAATACTATATTGGACTAACGTACAATCAATCCAAGGTGTAGATCCTGTCCTTTGTGTCTCTTGATCAGTTTGATTATTGTGATATGCTTACGGTCGTTATACGCTGAGTGGCCATTGGCGACATTCCGCCTATGTATTGGCGTTGAAGCGACCTCAGTCAATAGACTCGCATAAATTAGTGAGACCATTAATAAGCATTAGAATTATCCCATTCTGAATGTTGACTATATGTATAATTTTAGCAATTATCTGTCGCTTAGAAATTACATTTTCCACCGTCGCGGTGTCTACCACCCTGGAAAACCTCATGGATATGTCAGGGAATTTTTTCGAGCGCGTACTTAATTTTTTTTTTCTTGTAACCTAATTGAGTAACGATTTTTACAAGTACTGAAAACAACATTTTCAATAAATCTGTGAAGCGTAGGGAAATTCTGGAACGAAAATATAAGTCATCGCAGTCGAAGAAAAAATTGCAGAAATATAAAAAATTAATCATAACAGTAGAATAACAGAGTGGTGTATAACTGTATATAATAAAATATTTTTATTTTTTGTTACTAATGTTGTTTATTTATAAACTTTGTTTTTTCATATATGAAAAAGAATTTATTTAATAATATTTTCATCGTGTTACGCATCATAGTACTCTTAGAGTATAACGTATTAAATAAATATTATTTTGAAATACATCTGCGTTTTACCGTTTTTATCATCCGTTATATTTTTTTCGAAATTTATATAGTTATAATTTGAACATTAAAATCTGTGGAAAAATGGGGTGTTATAAAGAATTTTAAAGATTTCGTGGAATATGATAAAGGAATTCATGGAATTTTAAGAAATTTTAAGCGATTGTAAATGTTGTAGCGAAATTTTGAGAAAATTTAAGAA
>JAUESI010000003.1:9833384-9845577 GCA_032275145.1 Synergus laeviventris | reverse complement strand
TGGGATTTTAAATAATTTTAAGGAATATCAAGTGATTTTACGAAAGATAATGAAGGTTTCATAAGATTTTAAGTAATTTTATAAGGAATATAACAATATTTTGTGGAATTTTAATGAAAATCAAGGAATATCAAAAGATTTTACTATAAACTTAAAGGAATTTCACTAGGCTACCAAAGAAATAGTAAAATATGGTACAACCACTCATTCGTGGTTAACACAACCAGGATTTTGATTGACAGAACCACACATTGTTGTATCAATTAACTATTTAATAATAATTAATTAATTCATTATTTTATTATTAATAATAACAAAAAATCTGAGTTATTTTGCATACTTCTGAAATCCTTTAAAACTATTTTAAATCCTCTGATTTATTTATAGGTTCAATTGTCTAGAATCCTCTGAATTTTTTTATCGAAAGGACAAAGGCCAAAAACGAGAAATTAATCGTGCGCAGTTGCTAATGTATTAAAATCTTATGAAATCTCATAAAATCTCATGAAATCCTTTAAAGTCTCTTCGAAATATCTTCAAATTCTTTAAAATTTCAAAATTTAAAGCCCTTAAAATTCCTTAAAATCACTTGAGAATTCTTGAAATACCTTGAAATTTTTTTAAACAAATTAAAATTTCTTAGAATGTTTTTCAATCATTTGTAATCCCTATACAGTTTCCTTGAAATTCTTTCAAATCATTCACAATATATTGAAATCTTGTCAATTACAAAAGCAATCTTTAACTGAATTCACCTTAAATTTGATTAAATATGTCTTTATGAATTAAAAAAATATTTTGATTTACTTAGAATTCTTTTCAATTATTTTGAATTCCTTTAAATTTTGCAAAAATGGAAATATTTAGTGCAAAATCCATTGTTGTTTTATCGAAAAGAATCCCAGTTTTCGGATATTTAGGAACCATTCTGGGTATTTGTAAAACTAATTTACATAAAATCCACAACAGCATCAGATTCTTTTTCCTCCTCACATTGCAAAAACTATCTAATCTTAATTTAAAAAAAGTACCCTATGAGCGATTCCGTTCAAACGAAAAAGTTAGCAAGGCAAAAATATAGCGTATATTGTTTGTCATTTTGCAGCTTTGCCTTAATACGCGGATCGATGGTAAGTGTTCTGCATGGAAGTCAAAGGAGCCAAGTTAAAGTTTCGCGTTGCTACAGTCGTGGTTCAATTATCTTCACTTATGCAGGTCGGATCGATAGACGCCGGAGTTTCTAGTTAGTTTCATGCTTATTATATTATAGTAATATTTGAAAGCAAATGGGGAAAGTCCAAATCTTGTAATCCAGCTCTGATGGAACTTCGGAACTATCTCGCTAATTTCTAAACAGGCAGAAATAGTTAGTGGTTCAAACTGCATATTTCCTTGAAGACTGAGGAAAACGAATTTGAAAGTGTGTTGTCACTGATATACCATCTATGTATGTAGATGTGCTTAGTTTCACTCCCACTGGTCTGTTGGAACAGGATTGATGATGAGTTAGCTGAAGCATCGTAACGGCATTTACGATCCTCTGGATTTCAAGCTCAGGGCTTGTCTGCTTCATCTTCATGCCTGATGATACGTCAACACTGTTCGAGTTTCACGGAACGATGAAAGGCGTGCTGGACAAACCTTCAAATTATATCCGCGCTTCTATTTTCCAAGTCCATAAAACCCTCACGACAAGTGACGGGTGCGAACAAACACACCTTGAGTGTAATTAAGTTTAACGAACTATGCGGAGTCGTCATGATACAGAAGCCACCTTGCAACCCACTTTTCTGGAAACCGTATAAAACCTGATCTCTTGAAATTCCAGTTTCTCTGACACTGCTTCTTCATTGAACCGCCATAAACGTTGTAGAGATACAAGACTCTGTCAGAAAATCATCAGCTTCAGCTATAATACTCTCAAGGATTTGAAACACGTGAAATAAAAAATTACACCTCCAGTACATTATTTGTAGAAACCCGGTCGTCTCTCTAAGCAAACTTTCGTGCATTTCAGTCACGTACTTGTAGCCATACGTCTGTGCGGTCAAACCCTTCCAGATGTTAAATCGTTCCACGAGCGTTTCTTCCGCCAATGCTTTTCGCAAATAAAAATAAAGTCTCTGTATTAGAGTAAGTAAAAAAGACTTTGGCAGGCTCTGGAATGTTGTGAAGGATAAAAATTTCAATCAGAGAAGATGAGTTTCAATCTCTATTTCTGGCTTCCCACGAGATTCGAACCCTTTCTTCTTTCGGAATCCGACTCATCGTGGTGTTAGTCGTTCATAAAATGCTTATGGTAAATCTAAGAGCTTTTGATGATCTAAAAAGCATTTTTCCCGTGCAAAGGGGTAAAAGTGGAAGTAAGCCCAGGATTTTTTCTTCCTTTCCCTATTCTCTTTTCTGCAAGCTCGCTGGTGTGCCTCTTTTTCGATAATAGCAGCTCCTAGTCAGGCATATACATACCTATACCTGGTTCCAGCACTATACCACATACATGATGCTGATCGCACCTCAACACATCCCAATAGCTTTGTGTTCTATTCAGGGATAGCTGTAACAGACCCGCTATTCAAAAATACGTTCCGTGAGGAATGTGTGTGGATACTATGCAGGAAGATGAAGGTACTTGGAGTGATTGAGAGACCTCTACACGATATGCATCGTGGTGCATTTTCTCTTACTGCTGTCTCCTCACTTTCACACCTCGTTTTTTCTTGAAAAGAACATGAATTAGAAAGGAGATTTGCGAAAACATTGAAGGCTCTGAAACATCCGAGGGATTGATCATCACTAGAATTTTGAGATTATAAGCTATCAAAAGATTTCCAGAGAGCTCATGAAAATATTTTTATATAATTAGGCATTTATGGGGCAACAAAATTGTGAGACATATATATTTATTGTAAAATTAACTGACGTGTACATTGTTGACAAATACTGATATATTTCTAAGAAATTTAAACAAGTTTTCATGGAAATTAGTATTAAACTATATTTTCTGATTATATTGTTTTCATAATTCTTAATTCACAAGATTACAAGAGAGTTATGATCTTAAAGAATTTACAAATATTTTTAATCGTTTCTATGGGGGTTTCTATACATTTCAGTAGATTTTAAGAGATCTAACAGATTTGAAATAATACAAAAATATTTTTTGTTTTCAAATCGTGTTCGAATTTTTAAACTTTTTTGATAACTCTAAAATATCATTAATTTTTAAATTAAAATTTGTTAATATTATTTAAAATCCCTTAAAATATTTACTTATATTTTCAAATAATTGAAAATCCTGAAACTATTTTTATTTTTTTTTTAAATCTCTTTAAAATAACTTAAATTCTCTCGGAATCGCTTTCAATTCCTTAAAACTACTTAAAATCTATGGTATTAAAACCCAGGAGGGAATCTTGATATATTTAAAATTTTCGAAAATCTTTTGAAATGCCCTTAAATTCCCTAAAATCACATAGAATCTCTTAAAATCAACTTAAATTATTTAAAATCACTTCAAATCTTTTGAAAATCCTTTAAAATTCTTTAATATCTTCGTGGAAAATCTTCGAGTCAGAGAATTATTCCTCGCAGAATTCCTCGAGAAATTTGGAAATCCTTCCGGATTTTTTCATGTTTTCCTCATCCGAAAATAACTTGAGGATTTCCTCAAGAATTTTTTCAATGGGGGTGATATACGAATTCATGGAATTTTAACGGATTTCGAAGGATTGTAAATATTGTTGCGAAGTTTTGAGAATTTTTAAGAGGTTTCTAGAAATTTCAACAGACTTAAACGAATTTTAGGTGATTTCGAAGATTATATTTTTATATTTATTTTTAACGGATTTCAAGAGATTTCTATTAATTTAAAGAGATTTAAGAACTCTTAAATGTTTGCGTGGAATTAAAAATAATTCCAAGTTTTAGTCGAATTTTAAGAGATTCTGAAGTTTTTTTTGTGGAATTTTGAGCAATTTAAAAAAGTTTTAAATAATTACGAAGAATTTTCGATGATTTTAAGGAGATTTGAATATTTTTATGGAATGATAAAGGAATTCATGGAATTTAAACGTGTTTCAAGGGATTGTAAATGTTGCTCGAATTGAAGTGCTTTTGAAGATATTTTTTTGGAATTTTCGCGTATTTCAAGAGTTTTTTTAGTAATTTTAAAACATTTAAATACTCCTAAATCTTTGCGTGGAATGTTAATGAATTGCAATTTCTCTCCGAATTTTAAGAGATTTAAAAGAATTATGAAGTATTTTGTATAATTTTATTCGATTTACAAAAATTTTAAGCGATGCACAAGAAAAAGAAAGAAATGTTTGAATTTACGATTTAAAATGCGCACTAAACGCATTTTTCCTAGAACTTAGTAAGTTTTATTATTTAAAATTGTAAATTTGCAACGAAAATAGAAGTTTTTACAATTTTCTTATCACAAATTACAATTTTAGGTAGTAAAACTTACTAAATTCCAGGAAAAATACTTTCAGAGCACATGTTGACTATTTTAAATGGTAAATTAAACCATTTTCCTTTCTCGGTGTGCTAACTGAAACTTTCAGTAATCTTCACTCAACTACTGAAAATTTCAGTGATTTTACCCTAATTTCCAGTACATTTTTCACTGATTAAAATCGTGAGAAAGTTGACTGGGAATCAGTGAAATTCTACTGATTTTTCAAGGAATCGTAAATATTATTGTGAAATTTAAAGGAATTTAAAGTAATTTCTAAGAATTTTAAATGTGTTCGTGGAATTTTTTGTAATTTTACAAGTGTTTAAAAAATAAATTTTAATATCTTGAAATTTTTTAAACCTTTAATATCATTTAAAATCCCTTGTTATACTCAAAACATTTGTTTAATTACTCGAAAATCTTGAAACCCTATCGAGCTCTTTTTTAATGAAATCCTTTTAAATTCCCTAGAGTTACTTCAAAATCTTAAAATCCCCTTAAATTCTTAAAAATCTAAAATATCCAAAAAACCTTTTAAAATCTTTTGAAATCGGTGAACAGAAATCCATCCAATAAGATCTAAAAAGACTTATTTTTTCAGAAAACGAACTAGTTAACTAAATCAAATATTGCAAACATTTAATGCAGAATAGTTATTTAATATTTACGAGATATAAATGACCAGATCAGGACCACAGTAGAACCAGACAAGACTAGACAGGACCCCATCAAAATTTCTGCAAGGTATTATTTCAAGAGTGACCAACCCTTGGAAACACCTGTAAATAAATGACGGAATGTCAGAAAAAAAATAAGAAACCTGCTTCTTAAGAAAATATGCAACCGATACGGCAACGACGGGTTCAGTTTTTATAACTCGAGGTCTGCGAAGCATGGAGTCACACGAGTAATTCTTGTATTCACCCAGGGATGAAAATGCAATAGGATGTAAGACATAGAAAGAAGGAAGAATAGTGGGACGCAAATCGAGAGAGAGCGGAGGTTTGGCAGGAAAATCCTAGCAAGAATATATGGTCAGAAGTGCACGCGGCGGTGACGTCGCATTCCGAAGGGATCATTACGTCAAATAACAAGGATCTTCTCAGTCTGTAGTCACGCCTATCTCCCTTCCCTTTGTCGCACTATCGATCCTTCTTTCCTTTTCCGACTATAGGGTATAAGTATAAGCCCTCTAGGAATCTTGATTCTAGATCTAGGACCTTTACCTGCCTGTCACCTGGAATCTCAAATTGCACCTGACTGCAAATAACAGTTCCGCTTCCGTAAAGAATATGCTGGCAAATTGCAGAAGAAATATAACTTTCTCTGTACGAGTATTCTGAGAAATATCGTATGACCAATGTACCTTAACTATAATTTTATGCAAAACGAAATTCGAATCGTTTCTTCATTAATTGCACTTCTGACTGACGAGCTCCATCGATAAAATCGTGGGTTTTAATTTTGAGCTGAAAAAGGGATAAGATTATAATGATAATTAATGAGGTTGCTGCGGCACCTTTCTTTCCTCTTGGCGCCCAATCCTCTTTTCGAGATGCTAAACCGGCGGCGGCTCTTTTGAAGTGATTCGTAACGAGAGCATTCTATTCGCCTTGCCACTGAGGAAAAGTGAAAAAAGTGCACGGAAAGCACGAGACGGATTTGCATTGTCATCAAGTCACAACAGACTTAAATTCTCTTCATGGAATAATAATTTTGTCGTCTAATAATAATGAGATATCTGAGGATAATTACTTTAATTATGTTTTGAAAATATCTCACGTTCAAAATAGGGTTGTTTCACTAATTCAACATTTAATTAAAAATAGTGAACAATGTGCAGAAAATATTTTATGGAGGTTTTTAAAATCCATTCATTGGAAAACTATGATATGTAACTTTGGAACTTTAAGATATTTAAATCGATTTCCAGAGCTTTAAAGTGATTTTAACGAATTTTTAAAGAATATCAAAAGAATTCATGGGTTTTAAATGATATTATAGAATTTTAAAGGATTTTCAAACGATTTCAAGTGATTTTATGTGATTTCAATTAATTTAAACCGATTTGAATAGACAAGTATTTCAAGAAATTCTTCAAATAATTTACGAATTGTCAAGAATTTTCACATAGAATTATTTTTTAATACATAATGTAAATCTAAACTCAAGGTGCATTTTAAATGTTTATTCTGCTGAGTCGTTCAATAGAAAGAAATTATTAAAAATCGGCAGAGAAAAACATATTTGAGAATCACTGACACAACCGTCTTTAAAAAAATTTCAAGCACTCTTAGGAAATTTAAAGGGATTTTAAGAGAATTGACAATATCTCAAAGATATCAAGATTTTGTAAATGATTTTAAGATATTTTAAGTGGTCTTAAGATATTTAAATCGAATTTGTCAGATTTCAAGTGATTTCAAAGAATTTTTAAAGAATATCAAAAGAATTCAAGGGTTTTGAATGATATTATAGAAGTTTAAAGTATTTTCAAACGATTTCAAGTGATTTTTATGAGATTCCAATTAATTTAAAGCGATTTGAATAGACTTCAAGTGATGCTACAGAATTTTAAAAGAATTTCGAGACAATTTGAATGAAGTTAAAGATTTTGAAGCAATTGAACTTTTTTTATTATTATATCAAGGGATTTTAAATGATATTACAGAATTTTAGAGGATTTTGAAAAATATATAATAATTCATGGATTTTGAATAATTTCCACAAGATTTTGAAAATTTCAAGACATCTTAAAGGATTTCAAGAAATTTTAGAAAATATAGTAGTTTCAGAGTTTTAGATAAAATTATTTTATTTTAATCTTAACTCAAGATGCAACTTAAATGTTTATTCTGCTGAGTCGTTCAATAGAAAGAAATAATTAAAAATCGGCAGTTAAAACATATTTGAGAATCACTGACACAACCGTCTTTAAAAAAATTTCAAGCACTCTTAGGAAATTTAAAGGGATTTTAAGAGAATTGACAATATCTCAAAGATATCAAGATTTTGTAAATGATTTTAAGATATTTAAATCAAAGAATTTTTAAAGAATATCAAAAAAATTCAGGGGCTTTAAATAGTATTATAGAATTTTAAAGTATTGTCAAACGATTTCAAGTGATTTTATGTGATTCCAAAAGAATTTAGAATCAATTTGAATGAGCTTAAAGATTTTGAAGCAATTGAACTTTTTTTTTACTTCAAGGATTTAAAATAATTTCCACAAGATTTTGATAATCTCAAGACACTTTAATTTCAGTTTTAGATAAAGTCATTTTTAATACATAATTTAAATCTAAACTCAAGGTGCATTTTAAATGTTTTTTCTGCTGAGTGGTTCAATAGAAAGAAATGATCAAAATTGAAATTTGAAAATTAAATTAAAAATAGTAAACAAGAACTTTGGAAACAACCTTATTGCATTAATTTTTCATCTAAGTCCTTTAAGAGAAGAGCCAATAACGAAGAGAAGAAAAGGAAAGTAAAAGAAGCTCTTGCTCGAAGGAATACCGATAGCAAAAAGTAGGTAACATGGTTGTGGACTAACCGTGGAGAGTACAAGAACCCTGTACTCTGCAGAACTCGGCGAATTCTACTAGCCGAGTTGCACAAGTTGCAGGGTGGCGAAGTCGGGGTTACGAGGTTTATTGCTGGTGAGCCACGTTTAAAGGGAATGAGATTACCCCTTAGCAAAAGGGTTGTTGTTTTGTTAGCCTCGACGGCACGGCAGCAAAGTCCAACTTGGGCATCACAAGAACCAAGCTTACGGCTGAAACAAAAAGACGCTTAAGTGGCGTTAAAGGGTAGACAGGATTTGAGCTATAGCCAATTTACGAGCTTTATATTCAAGGTCAAACTTGGTTTAGAACTGTATCTGTTCTGAATCCGGATTAAGTTACAGACGCCTGAAGTGTGTAAAATATTCGTATTATGAGTATGAAGGTGTGAGGAGAGAGAAAAATGAAGAAGTTAGAGTGACAGGGAGGAAAAAGTGAAAATGAATGAGAGTCGAGAGAAGACTAGCAAAGTCTCGATTTGATTGAACTTACTCGCGACACCCAGAGGAAAACCACTCGGCGCACAAGTTTCTTCGAATTTCAAATAGTTCTGAATAGATCGCAATTTGTGGAGTCGGAATCCAGAGTTTCAACTGATAAAAGTTTCCTGTTGGAATCCACGCCTACTTTCCCCGGGTTTTCTTTTGCTTCCTTGACTTTTTTTTTCCACTTTTCTGATGCTTTGTGCTTCTTGAGTAGCGCAAACTACTTCTTGTTGTGTCTGATAGTGCAAACAGATTTCCAATGGACTTTTGAGCTGTTCTTCCGCGAGAGTTGAGGGTTGAAGAACCTAATTTCATTTCTTGGAAGCACTTGCAAAATTCCATTAGAATGACAATTCCATTATCATCTAATTATTTCATTAAAATTCACAAAATTACAAAACCTCCGCACAAGCAATTACGCGTCCTGATTTTGTGTATCCTTTCATTTACATTTAAATTCATCTCACTTGGCTATGATAGCATTTCACGCTGTTTCCGCATTCAAGATTTCCACGAGGGAATTTCTAACTGTGATAACTGTTGGTAATTCACGGTCATTTCTCGGTCATTTCTCGGTCATTTCTCTACATTCATTCATGCTGATGAAGAAAATGGTGTTTCCGTAGACGTAGATATATCTTCATTTCGACTGTTTCTTTTTTAATTTGATAGGATTTAACACCTCGAAGATTTAATATGCCGGTCATTTCTTGTGGTTTCGTGAGAGCTACCTGTATCTCGAGTTCAGTCCACCAATTTTCTCTGTATCTGCCGTCGCATAAATTACTGCTGCCATTTCGACTCTTCGTTCATACAACACTCACGATCCGAGGTGACATAATCTCCCGGGTACCACTTATACTAATGTGACCTGACCATTTATTCTTATATATCGCAGACTTTTAAGTGCATCTTAGAGACAACGATGATTCGTTCCAAATTAATGACGGGTCACTCAGTCGATAATAAAGTGTCCTAGATAAGAAAATTATCGTCGGCAGGACTTGAAACGGTACAAGCTAATTCGAGACTTATAATGATTGTTTACAATTTAATTCATTTTTTGAATCAGAATGTCTACCTAACTTTTTTTCTTGATACTTAGAAGTTAATTAATTTAAGGATTTTAAGGAACTTGCGTTCCTTATGATTTGAAGCAGCGTGACAATGTATGTAGTTGTTCCGGTCGATGGCACATGGTCATAAAGGATTATCAGTGGAATTACCTTTTGGAACCATTTCCTGACTTGATCGTCTTCTGATGATATGTGAATACCAAAATTGTTTAAAGCTGTGTTTTGATCTGTTTAAAGATTTTGTCCTTTCAGTTGATTGAATAAACGTTCCGTGAAACTGATAAGGTGTTAGGTTGGTTTGGGTTTCCCTCTTGAGCAAGAGGTGGAGGATCTATTTCTTTGAAAATCCCATTCGAATAAAACTGATCTCTTTGTATACTTGGTTTCGCCGCCCTTTTTATCCCTCTTGTCGAACTTACTCGTCGCCTTTAGCTTTCCGGCCGAAGGGGTGTGGTTATACCTGCATCGATCCCACGAAAATCACCTGAGCCTGAAGGTGGACTTTCCTCCTTCTAGGCCAAACGCGCTCCAGGGATTCGAGGGCGACGTCGTGGGTGTCTTTTTTCTCTTCTTTGCTTTAATTTAAGTGTGGACCGGAACAAGACTATACGACATTTTTGCATTAGGCTCCATCTATTCTTACAAATTAAATTAGCTATGCTGACTGTCAGAGGATGGAAAAAAAGACTACTTCCTTTTTTACAAGGTTAAACGTTCAAGGTGGAACATTTCGATTTTATTTCTGTTACAGCTAATCAATTGATAATTTTATTTTTTATTTTGACTAGTGCTGGAATTATTTACCCTGGTTTATAATTGTGTCAGCAGGAGTCAAAGGATTAAAGTGATGTGACTATGATGGGTAGGAGGCTCTACTTTTGCTGGAATAAAGACTGGGAAGTATGCCATTATTTAATTTCCGTCGTCGGTGTGTCTTTATATGTCTGTTTTCCACGCCAATAGCCTCTAGGAAAATATTATTTCTCACCATTGTCAAGTTTCCCACGACGACTTTCGACCAGCGACTTTTTTGTCTCGATGTTGTACCTGTTCCCTTTGTGGTATTCTCTACTCTCATCCTGCTCTTGGCTACATTTTTCTTTTTGTTTTTTTTTCTGACTTCTACAATTTCTGAACAGTGGGATTATTTTATAATCCGAAAATTGGTGAACACCTGATCATCTTCAATACAAATTTCTCCAGAGGATTCCTTGGGTCATGGATTGCATTTTACAATTCGCATTTCAGTACAGTATTTTACTTTAAAGGAAGTTGTAAGTTTAAAGTGAAACTCAGTTTCCTGTGCAAGTTGTTGTAAGGGATCTTCGCTTCTTAAGAACAAAGGAGAAGTTTGTGTGAACCTGTACGGAAATCTGTAGAGGTTTATTAGCTAATAATCTGTTAATGAGTTTTCAATGGATCCTGCAGAGGCAATTAAGAGTAGATGCAATTTTTGGTGATTGTAATTGATTTTTGAAAAGTAGGACAAAAAGCTTTGAAAAATGAGGACAACTGATTTTTAGGAATTCAAAGCGATTTCAAAAGATTTCAAGTTTTTAAAGAATTTTGAAAGAAGGTCAAAATAAGTCAGGAGACCTTCAAGGTTTTAAAGTGATTAAACATTTTTTTGGGTATTTCAGAGGATTTTAAACTTTGTTAAGGAATTTTCAACGATTTTATGAAGATTTCAATCGATTTTAAAGAATTCTAAATGATATTAAAGAATTCAAAAGAATTTTAAAGGATTTTAAAAGAACTTCAAAGAATTTAAAGATTTTCAAGAACTTCCACAAGATTGACAAAATTTCAAGATATCTAAAAGAATTTTAGGAGATTTTAAGTGATTTTAAGGAATTAAAAAAAATGTTGAAATAATTCCAAAATTTTAAATTATTTTATAACTTGCTAAAATGAGCATGCTACGTAGTAATAATTGTAATATAATTTCAATGTGATCTTTGCTTAATAATATATTTTACTTCAAATTTATTAAAAAAACATTTCTGAGTGGAGAAAATCAGTGAACGGAAAATCAGTGAACTTCCACACTGATTCAATAATTTTAGAGTGTTAAAATTAATTAGTTAGTATCAGTCACAATTTTTTTGTAAATCGATTAAAATTCCATGGAATCTTAAAATTCTACAAAAAACATCATGATTCTTCAAAATCTCTGAAAATTCGGAACAACTTTAAAATTATTAGAAACCTCTTGAAATCCGTTAAAATTTTACGAATACCTTCGAAATCACTTAAAATTCTCTTAAGTCTCTTGAAATTTGGCAACAAAATTTACTATTCTTTGAAATTCCTTAAAATTCCATGAATTCCTTTATCATCCCTATTGAAAAAATCTTTGAGGAACAAGGAGAAAAGAAAATGTCTGAATTTATCATTTAAAATAATCAACATGTGCTCTGAAAGTATTTTTACTGAAATTTAGTAAGTTTTACTATTTCAAATTGTAAGTTTTGCATCGTAAATAGCTGAGTTTACAATTTTCTTAGCACAAATTACAATTTGAAATAGTAAAATCCGTCAGGATTGGAAATTGCTCGAGGATTTTTTCAATTATAGGTGTTCCATAAAACTATTCAAAATCCCTTA
>JAUESI010000003.1:9808515-9822843 GCA_032275145.1 Synergus laeviventris | reverse complement strand
AAGTGATTTAAAGTAATTTTTAAAGAATAAAGAAAAAATTTAGGAGACTATCAAAGTTTTCAAGTAATTTAAAAATATTATTACGTATTTCAAGGGATTTTGAATAATATTAAAGAATTTTAAAAAAATTTTTAATTAACTCCAAAGAATTTACCAAAGATTTTCAAGAACTTTCACAAGATTAAACAAATTTCAAGATATATCTTAAATAATTTCACGCTATTTTACAAGATTTCAAGAATATCAAGATTTCCTAAATGGTTTCAAGAGATTTTCATTAATTTAAAGGAATTTCAAAAAATTTGAAAATACTTCCAAAATTTTCAATTATTTTTAAAGTAGCAAATATTAGCCTGTCGCGCGCACTTTTAGTAGCTCTTTGTTTAATAATTTGTAATCCTTAAAATCCCTTAAAATTCATTAAAAAAAAAATTTTTTATTCCTAGAAACCTCTTGAAATTCCTCAAAATTGCACAACAATTTACGATGCCTTGAAATTTCTTCTCTCTAAATTTCAGTCAGTGAGAAATCAGTGAAGTTTGACTGATTTCCAGTCAAATTCTACTGATTCTCAGTGAATTTTTTCTCACGATTTTAATCAGTGAAAAATCTACTGAAAATAGGTAAAAAGTCACTGAAATTTTTAGTAGTTTATTGACGATTGCTGAAAACTTCAGTGACTTTTCACTAAATGAAATCTTGAAAAGAGACTCTCACTGAAAATCAATTAACTTCCACTGATTCAATTTTAGAAAGTTAAAATGAATTCTTTAGCACCATTACAAAATTTTTCAGTAATTTAAAATTCCCCGGAGAAAAATTGAAACTTTTGCAATCACATTACAATCCTTTGAAATCTCTTAAAATTCTATGAATTCCTCTATTACCCCTATTGAAAAAATCCTTGAGGAAATCCTCGACTTATTTTCAGATGAGAAGAACACGAAGAAATCCGCAAGGATTTACAAATTTCTCGAGGAGAGAATTCTACGACGCATTGCATGAAAATATTCAAAATCCCTGGTTAAATTTCACAGAAATATGCGTTTGTCAACAGTTTCATAGTAATTAATTTTCCCATATATAAATATAACCATTATCAACAATATCTAAGTTTTATTAAATTTTTTAAGGTGGAAGTACCAATGCAAAATTGTTATTAAGGAGATATTATTATATATATATCTGCCCCATAAATACTTATTTGTATTAAAATCATTTTATTGAAAATAGAAATTCCGATCAGAGCCTCAACAGAACCCCATTTTATATAGGGCTTAATAGGACAATTTCTGCTCGGGATTCTCCATTTGTAAATTTCAGTGCCCGAAATATGTTCTACGTCGTCATATTAAAAAAAAAAAATTGGTAAATGATAAATATTGGCAATCTCGGTTTCAATTTCTTTCACCAATTGTTTGGAGATAGAAAAAAAGTATAGAAAATTGACGTTTGAACTACGGTTTGATTTCATTTTGGATTTAAAAGAAAAACAGGATTTATTTTGACAACAAAGCGTTAGGTGTGTGTTTCAGTGAACAACCACAGTCAAAATTCTCCGGAAAGGAAGGAAACAGACCGTGTCGAACGTAACGGATATGTGGTCAAAAGGGTAAATACGGGTATGAGTTGGAAGGTGCCGATTGAATGAAATTTCGCTAACAGTTCGATGGATTTGAAAGACAGGAAGTGCTCGATTTCAATGGAATAAATAGACGAGTGTTGAAGAGCTTTCTCTGTTTCATTGTCATGGCCATTCTGAACCACCTAGGTTTCCTTTCATTTTCAAGTTTTCGTGACTTTGGTCGTGAGACTTTTACACTATAGAAACTTGTAAATTCATAATCCCAGGTTTTTTTATCGTCTGAGAAGTTTAAAATGAAATTAATCCCACTGTTTTTTTCAACTAGTCAAAGTCTCAGCCATATTGCCATCACTTAACGTCATGGCAATATTTGCCGCTTTGCTAGTCGAGAAAAAACTTTCCCGACAAGTAGACCGAGGAAAGTTTTTCTTCAAATTATTTTCTCGTCTGCACTTTTCTCATGAAAAACATTCACCACCAGAATCTGGATTTATGACATTAAGAAGTCTTTTCTTTAGCTCCTCTAGATTCAATTCATCTTTCTCCTAGGAATATTTTTTAGTGAAATTGTCGTGAAATTTATAATTATGTTAAGAGTTTATTAAAAGTGTCAGAGAGAAGTCAGGGAAATTGAAAAATAGAATCTTGTGGCCACCCGATATCTATATTTACGGGCCTTTTTGCCATTGGATGACAGGGTAGGGTAGTCTTGGAAAGCAAAAGAGCGCGGAATACCGGAATGCGGTGGCTGCTAAAAGGGGGTGGAAAATGAAACATTGACGGGAGATGCAGGATGCCCAGGTAATATGATTATTCTGCTCTGTCAGATCGCCCAACTTCACGAGAGAAACTTTAGCAGTTGCGCACGAGTACTACTTCAAGATAATGAAACGATCCACAAGTTGTCGAGTACTCCTGGGCCCCTCTTTCCCTCTTCCCTTGTTTCTCCAACGCCCCCGCATTGCCACCTACACCTTCCTCGTCCGTTCAGCTCACACCCAACAATCTCCTCCTTCTTCCTTCATTCTTCCTCACCTTCAGCAACCACCGCACCAACGTCTATGATAATATACTCTTTTTTTTAGTAGTCCAGGGGATTTTGCTAAGGTGTAAGATTTCACAATATCTTGAACTTGGATGTTTCTTATACTAAAATCGATTCTATGTTTTTTTCTAATTGCCTTAATTCGCTCCTGTGCTTTGATAGTCGAGCCAAGGAGACGATAATTAGTTTCCAATAGGCTCTTTCGTAACTATATTATTAAATTTTCATACCCTTTTTATTATATAAGCGGTTCACTTCAATATAACAATATAGAATAGATTAATGCCTCAACCGAAATCGTCTTTGTTGTTTCGCATCAGTGGCTTTGTTAGTGATGAAGCCGTTTAGACTTTAGTTGGTAACTTCTCTGCATCCGGCTTAGGTACAAGTCGGCGAATATTTAGGAGAGTATTATTGAGCGACAGACTATCAGTCTTGGCGTAAATCACAAATGGTTGCACATGTTGGAAATTCTACAGCTTTGGTGAAACTATTATTCTCTGGAAATATTTTACAGTGATACAGAACACAGATTTCAGAAAATAGAAATACGAACTAAAAGTTATTCACACTCGTGTCCCATTATTTTTTTTCTCGTTCCCCTAGCTCGCACGAACCATGTGACAAAATTGTTTATATTTTTGACTTGGGAGTCTTTGCTTTTGATAATTTATTGTCTTTCTCATCTATCAGCGCCACAACTGTATCGTTAAGATCGACGTATTTATAGAACATATATGCGCATAATGTAATGGCACTATACGGTTCCGTCCTATGCACGAGGGCAGCAACGCGACAGCTGCATTTAATGCATCGCACAACACAGCAACATGCACCGTTTATATGTATTGAGCATCGAATACTATCGCTTATTGTGTGGCTATCTTGTCGAGTTATAACCGAAAATTACCCTAGATCATCTAATACAATACATAATTGCACACATCCCGAACAGAAATTGCCCTAATTAGGCCTATTTAAAACCATGGGGTTCTGTTGAGGCCCTGGTTGGGATTTCTATTTTCAATACAAATATTTTTCTTGGTACTCCCAACTTAACATAGTGAAATAAAATGTAGATATTGTTGGTAATGAAACAGGGCAACATTCAAATATTGGATAAAAATATATAGGGAATTATACCAATTTTCTACACTATAAAAAAGATATTTATACATCGGAAAACGATTATATTTTTTTCTCAATTTTTAATAACTAGAGATTTAGAGCGACTATGGGGTTATATAGCATTTTGATGTATTTCATGAGATTTTAAAGGTTTTTGAAGATTTTGAGAGCTTTTCAATGATTGTAAGGGATTTTGAATATTTTCATGGAACCCCTATTGAAAAAATCCCCGGGTAAATTTCGAGAAATTTGCAAAACCGGGATTTCTTCGGGTTTTCTTCATCCGAAAATAACTCCAAGATTTGACAGAGAAAAGAAAATAATTACATTTTTAAAATAGTCAACATGCGCTTTGAATGTATTTTTACTGGAATTTAGTAAGTTTTGCTATTTCAAATTGTAATTTGAGCTAAGAAAATTGTAAACCCAGCTATTTTCGTTGCAAAAGTTACAGAAATTATTTTCATGGGATTTTAAGAAATTTAAAAAAATAGTAAATGATTTTGCGAAATTTCAAGAGACTTAAACGAATTTTAAGTGATTTCGAAGATATTCCTGAAATTTTAACGGACTTCAAGTGGTTTCTAGTAATTTTGAAAGAATTAAGTGCTTTTAAATGTTTGCGTGGGATTTTAAAGAATTTCAAAGTTCTTTCGAATTTTGAGAGATTTTCAAGAATTATGATGATTTTGGTAGAATTTGAAGCGATTTAAAAAAAATTGTAACTGATACTAACTAATTAATTTTAACACTCTAAAATCATTGAATCAGTGACAAGTCACTGAAATTTTTAGTAATCGCCACTAAAATATTAAAAATTTCAGTGACTTTTTACTGATTTTCAGTAGATTTTTCACTGATTTAAATCGTGAGAAAATATTTACTGAGAATCGGTAGAATTTGACTGAGAATCAGTGAAATTTCACTGATTTTTCACTAATTGAAGTTTAGAGAGAAAGAATTTAAAGGAATCGTATTTCACAACATTTATAAATGTTGTGAAATTTTTTGAGGAATTTTACGAGGTTTCTAGGAATTGTAAACGTGTTCGTGGAATTTCAAGGAATTTTACAAGATTTAAATTAATTTTAAGGAACTTTAAGTAAAATAGATTATTAATAAAAGAGCACATTAAAAATGCGTGTAGCCCGCTAATTTTGACTAGTTTTACAATAATTGAAATTTTTCAAATTATTTTCAAATTTTTTCAAATTCCTTTAAAAATCCTTTGAAATTTTTCATTTAGAATTTTTTTTTAATTCCTTAAAATCTTTTTTAATATCACTTGAAATCTCTCAAAATCGCTTTAAATTTTCTAAAACACTTAACACTTAAAATCTCTTGAAATTCCTTTAAATTCCCTGAAATCACTTGAAAGCTCTTCGAATTCTCTAAAATCTCTTGAAATCCTTGAAATTCATCCAAATTCTTTTGAAATTTAATAAAAATCTTTAAAATAACATAAAAATAACATAAAATCCTTTTAAATTCCGTAGAATTACTTTACATTTCTTGAAACCGTTAAAATCTCTTAAAATCGCTTTTGAAATCTTATAAGATATTTTGAAAGTTTTTAATAACTTTTAAAATCTCCTAGAATATTTACAAATATTTTTAAATAATTGAAAATCGTGAAACTATTTTGGATTTTTTAAAATGCCTTAGAAATTCTTTAAGATCACTTGAAATCTCTCGAAATCGCTTAAAATTTTTTAAAACCACTTAAAATCTCTTGAATTGTGTATTGAAATCGCTTTAAATTAATTAAAATCACTTAATATATTTCTAATATCCTTTAAAATCATTTAAAATTCTATAAAATACTATTAAAAAAAAGTTTAATTACTGTAAAATCTTAAAACTCATCCGAATTCTTTTGAAATTCTTTAAAACTACTTGAAAGCTTTTGAAATCGCCTTAAATTCCCTTAAATCTTAAAATATCTTACAAGATATTTTGAAATTTTTTAAATTGTGTGAAAATTGTTAAAAATCTTTAAATATTTAGGACTTCCTTTAAAAATTGTTGCAAATTTTTAAAAATATCATTTAAAATCCCTTGAAATACTTAAAGAAAAACTTGTTTAACTATTCGAAAATCTTGAAACTCATTTGAATTCTTTTTAAATTCTTCAAAATCATTTTAAATTTCTTGAAACCGTTTTAAATTCCCTCAAATCACTGAAAATATCTTGAAATCCCTTTAAAATCTTTAAAATCGCTTGAAATCTTCATTATAAAATCATTTCAAATTTTCTAATACAATTAAAACTCCTTTGAAATACCTAACAAAATTTTTTCCTTAATTCTTTTGAAATCACTTAAAATTCCTTAAAATCACCAGCTCTGCGATTTTAAAGTACAGGTGGCGAATAGAAATCCAACTAATAGATAAGATTTCTTTTTTCAGAAAATTAACTAGTTAAATAATCAAATATTGCAAATAATGAATCCAGAATATTTTAATCTTGATGGGTCCTTACCAGTTTTGCAAAACAGGACCACACTAGAACGAGGGAAAACTGGCAAGGACCCCATTAGGACCCAATTTATTTCAGTAAAAATTGATCTGATTCCAGTTTCAAAGATAATTTCCTTTATATTTAACGGTAAACTGAGCAAAAGAAGTTTCTCGCAAGAAAAAATGGCTTTACTTTCAGGCTGCCTCTCCGAGGTATGCCAATTTGGATGGTCTTGGCCGTTCATTGTGAGCGACTGCATAAAACAAAGGATTCTATTATACCAGCTTTATTCGTGCGTTAAAAGAGTATTCCGTAATTTTTCAACTCCATTTCTCCTCCTACCTTTTTCTTTAGCTCCTCGGAACTTGTTATCCACACCATCGCTTCTGGAAGTTAAACGCGAGTAAGGACGAGTGTGCAAATCGATTTAAGCTCGTAGTCCATTTTCCTGGATGCACTTTCTCCCTCTCTCTCTCGCTATCTTGGGAGTGCAGTTCTAAATGTATTTTGTTATGGTGTAGAGTTTCTCTCCCCTATATAATACATACAAATCGAGGTATTATGGAAAATGGTTAGAGAGTGAACCAAGCATATGACTCAAAAGAATGCGAATAAGCCTTTTATATCATGGATTATGGATAACATGCGTGTTCCTGCGATACTATAATTCACCCAAAAACGGAAAAAATGGTAACCATATTTGCTGAGAAATACTTATCCGAAACCTGAAAAATGATGGTTGTATTTAAAAAAAGAGTTTTCAAATCATTAAATAAACATTGGAATATATTCCAAGCGATTTTTAAATTGAAAGTCACACCTGATTTCGGCACGACGATCTGATATTGCGTCAATAACGATGTTGCTCGTGAGTAGCGATCGTAATCTTTTTCAATGCGTGTCACTCTGACCTGAACTTGATCTTAAAATTAGACACGTGGACATTTCATTCACAATGTAATTTCCGCCCTGGAAAATATCTTTAGAGCTTTAGTTATCTCTATGAAGAAAACACACGAAGATAGCAAACTTTGAGGAACAGTTCTATTATGCAACAGACCTTCTCTATATATAAAATGATAGAATCCAAACTTTGATAATTAGCCTTGAAATAAAACCGATGATAATCTACTCGAGGAATTACTCCTACATGTTGCAATCACAATATTATTTGAGACTGGCATAATGATTGTGGAGACTGGAAAAATATTATTCCATTTCCTTTTACGCACTTAATTATAACAACAGTCGTTCTGCACAGTTTCCTATCGAACGTTTTACTCAAGTCTTTTTTCCGAAGACCAAGTAACAAGTATCTCAGATAATAAAATTGCCGCCGCTGTATCAGAAATCCAGCCCATGTGACATACGCCCTTCTTGACCCTTACGTGACATAAGCCCTTCTGGTTCCCAACGTGGCAAACGCCTTTCTTGAACCCCCAAGTGACATACGCCCTTATTGATCACGAGTGTGAGATACGTCCTTCTTGACTCCCCAAGCAACATACGCCCTTCTTGATCCCGAGTGTGAGATACGCTCTTCTTGATTCCTAAGTGACATACGCCCTTCTTGACCCAGAGTTTGAGATACGCCCTTTTTGGCCCTAATGTAACATACTCCTTTATTCACGCCCAATATGATATACGTCTTTCTTGACCCCAAGTTCTGTACGCCCTTCTTGATCCCGAGTGTAATACACCCTTCTTCACCTCTAAGTGACATACGCCTTTCTTGGTCCCGAGTGTGAGATACGCCTTTCTTGAAAAGAATTCAGAAAAAATTTTGTTAGGTATTTAAAGGATTTTAAATTGTATTAGAAAATTTCAAATGATTTTATGAAGATTTCTAGCGATTTTAAAGAACTTAAGGGGATTTCAAGATATTTTCAGTGATTTGAGGGAATTTAAAAGGATTTCAAGAGATTTAAAATGATTTTGAAGAATTTAAAAAAAATTCGGATGAGTTTCAAGATTTTCGAGCAGTTAAACAAGTTTATATTTTAAGTATTTCGAAAGATTTGAAGTGATATTTTAAAGAATTTTATTTTAAAGGAACTTTTAAATATTTAAAGATTTTCAAGAATTTTCACACTATATTTAAAACATTGTAAGATATCTTAAAGAATTGACATTTTACAAGATTTCAAAGATGTCAAGATTTTCTCGATGATTTCAAGAGATTTTAAGAGATTCTGGGAACTTGAATGGATTTCAAGAAATTTTACAAAATTCGAAAGATTTCCTAAAGGATTGTATGAGATTTTAAGCGATTTGAGGGAATTTAACGGGATTTCAAAAGCTTTCACGTGGTTTTAAAGAACTGGAAAGAATTTTTAAACAATTCGGATGATTTTTAAGATTTTACAGTAATTAAATTTTGGTTTTTAAGTACTTCAAAGGATTTTAAAAATATATCAAGTGATTTTATTGATTTTAAAATAATTTCACGTGATTTAATGTGATTTTAATTAATTTAATGCGATTTCAATACACATTTCAAGAGATTTAAAGTGGTTTTCAAAAATTGAAAGCGATTTCGAGAGATTTCAAAGGATCTTAAATAATTTCTAAGGAATTTCAAAAAATCCAAAATAGTTTCACGATTTTCAATTATTTAAAAATATTTGTAAATATTCTAGAGGATTTTAAAAGATATTAAAAAGTTTCAAAATATCTTATAAGATTTCAAAAGCGATTTTAATAGAATTATAAACGTATTTCAAGAAATTTAAAGTAATTCTACGGAATTTAAAAGGATTTTAAGTGATTTTAAAGAATTTTTAACAAATTTTAAATGAATCTCAATACATCTTAATGGATTTCAAGTGATTTTAGAGGAATTTTAAGTGATTCCAAAAGATTTCAAGTAGTTTTAAGAAATTTTTAAAGAATTTCAAAAAAATTCAGGAAAAAATTTTGTTGGGTATTTCAAAGGATTTTAAATTGAATTAAAAAATTTAAAATGATATTATGAAGATTTAATGCGATTTTCAAGATATTTTCAGTAAATTTGAGGGAATTTAAAACGATTTCAATAGATTTAAAATGGTTTTGAAGAATTTAAAAATAATTCGGATGAGGCATCCGCCCTTCTTCACCTCTAAGTGACATACGCCTTTCTTGGTCCTTAGGTTAAGATACGCCCTTATTGACCCCTCAATTGATTAGGTGATTATTCTTCAAAAAACAATGAAACAGTAATTCTAATATTTTAATACAATTTACCAGAATATGTCAAATGGTAGGCAGAGAAACAGAAACTGTCTTTGTAATGTACTGAAAAAGAGGGAAATATTAAAAATAATCTATCAGAAAGAATCTTTTTCTTTGTATTCCACTCTGGCGTCACATGAGAAACAATGAGGTTCACGATATCGTTAATAATCACAACTCGACATTATTATCACCCGTCGCGTTAACAAATTTGAGTTGATTTGTTAACGTAAGCCCATCATGAAAGAAAAATTGTATAAAACACCGGTCGTCGACACGTCAACTTGGCATAAAAGAGGAACGTTTTCTCTCTGGATGACCAGAAGAATTCACCGCGGGACAGAACGTGGGAAACATGGCAGAATAGCATACATGCATATATATTTTCATGAAATTCCATTGAGTTAATATCTCCCATTTTTTATAGTCGTAAGGTATAATTATAAGGTACAGCTGCCATGCAATTATTATGATGTATTCCGTCTAAAAGGAATGAGCACATTTACTGAATAACATGTCGTTACATTTCCGGCTTTCGATCGGTACCGCTCCCTAACTAATTTGTTAATTAAAAGCGTAACACAGAGGTCGATAAATTAATCAAGTCGTTGTGAAGGATGTTATCAGCTTTTAGTCGGTGCTTTGAGTCCTTTTTCGACCTCCACCCTCGTCTGGCCTCCTTTCATCCTCCATTTTAATACCGACGCGAGGAAATATTGCAAGTATATAGCAATAAAAAATGCTGTCTAGGGGTAAACTATCGCGATAGTAATTTCACTCTCTCTGCTTCTTGAAAGTTTATTATCCGCAAAATAAGATCCCAGGTGAGTGAAGACGGTGTTAATTTAAGCTTAATTAATTAAGGCTTCCGAAAAGAGGATTTTCTTCACAATTAAGTTCATTCCTCTTTATGTTAGGTAAGAGTTATACTTCTGAATAGTATCGCGATGTGAAATCATTTTCATGTCATCAGTCACGTAATTTGCAGAGACACGAGTTTTGCGTTGACTGGAGTGCTTTGGAATGGTTTCAAGTTCACGGAGAACGCAATGACGCGTCATGGCAGTGGGAACTGGGAAGCAACATTCTCTTTATGAAATGCTTTCATCCAAGCGAAAGTGCCTCAGATTCAGACCAAGTTGTTGCTGACACTTTCGCATCTTATAAATAGAATATAGATGTGGAGTACATGCTATTTTTAGAACGCGATTGCGTAATGGATCCTTCCTTCCGACTCAATGCGAAATATAATTAGTAAAGAGTGAAGTCTATATTAATGCAAAATATAGGCGTTTAAAATAATTTTGCAGAGATCCTTTACATTTTTAACGAAGAAGCTCTTCGAGTAATTAAAGGAGAAATATAGGATGGGTTTATGGGAGACCTTCCAGAGGAAACTGCTCGGGAAAACACTACTATCGCCTCATTCTTCTTTTGCATTAATGGTCTTTGTTTAGGTAGTCGTGGGATAGTGCAGTGTGTGAACATTACTCTGCATGCACAGTTGCACACGTTTGCTGCACCGTCGAGATTGAAAGTTCATTGACTGGCAAAGCATTATCAGCTTCGCGCTGTAAAATCTTTTGCTATGTTTTCGAATCATCATCTCGTGCAGAAATTTTAATGGGGTTCTGATGGGGTCCTAGACAATTTTCCAGGCGCGTCACGTTCTCACCGGTAAATACCTCACTTAGCGAAAACTGGTGAATTACCTCATCAAGATTATACAACTATTCTGGGTTCATTATTTGTAATATTTGATTACTGAAGTAGTTAATTTTATTTTATATCAAAACATGAGGAATTAAGGAATTTTTCAAGAATTTCAAAAATTTTTGTCAAGTTTTTCTAAAGAATTTAAAATAATATTAAAGAATTGTTAAGGATTTTTTTAATGATTTCGAGTGATTTTGAGGAATTTAAGGGTATTTTTAAATTTCTAGTAGTTCCAGGGAATTTAAAAGGGTTTTAAGTTTACTAGATTTCAAGAGATTTTGAAGCGATTTAAATAGATTTAAAATGGATTTACAGAATCATACAAGAATTTCAAAAAAATTCCGAGGAAGTTTAAGAGTATGAAGTAATTCAGCATTTTTTTTTATGTTTTTCAAGATGTTTTAGAGAATTTGTGGTTTTAAAGGGATTTTAAAAGAATTTCAACGGGATTTTAAAATATTTCTAGTGATTCAAGGGAACTTAAAAGGATTTTAAGAAATTTTACAAGATTGCAAGTGATTTTAAAGAATTTAAAAAGAATTCAGAGCAGTTTAAGATTTTAAAGTGATTGAAAATTTTTTTACTTTTTCAGGGTATTTTAAACAATATTAAAGAATTTTGAAGGGATTTTTAAAAAACTTAAAGTCATTTTATGTCATTTTAATTAATTTAAAATTATTTCAATAGACTTCAAGTGATGCTAAACAATTTTGAAAGAATGTTAGAAAGATTCGAACCAGTTTCAAAAGTTTCTAGTAATTAAAATTTTTTTTAAGTTTTTCTAATGATTTAAAATTATATTAAATTCAAACGATTTTAATAAGTGACAAATCTACTAGAAATCTGTGAAAAGTCACTGAAATTTTCAACAGTTTAGTGACAATTACTGAAAATTTCAGTGGATTTTTACGAAATAAAATCTGGAAAAAAGAGTCACTGAATCTCAGTGATATCCACTGATTCAAATTTAGAGAGAAAGATTTTTTTTAATTTGAAGAAATTTCCACGTCCTAAGTCGGGCCGAAAAATTTCCGAAAGGGTTTTGAAAGAATATAAAAGAGTTTAACAAATTTCAAGACATTTCAGAATTATAAAATCTTGAACAAGGATATCAAGAGATTTAAAAGTGATTTTAAGGCATTTAAAAAAAAACAAAAAGTTTCAAGATTTTGAAGTAATGACTTGAAAACAAAAAATGTTTTTAGATTCCTTGAAACCTGCTGATTTAAATCTCTTGAAATCCCTTGAAATCTTTTGGAATTCTTTGCAATTACGTAAAAACTGAATCCTCTTTAAATATTTGTTTATGAAAAATGATGAGAAAAAATATAATCATAAAATGTATTTTAATAATAATTTTCATGAAAACCTATTAAAATATTCTAGAAATATGCCCTTGTTTGTCAAGAATATAAATATTGGTTTATTTTCCAATATATATAATAAATAAAACCATCTTTTATATTTACATCCGCTGTTCGGTTTCCACGTGGATAATTCTTCAATCCCCTGTTTCGTTATTATAAATATCTGAGTTTTTTTGCATTATTTAAGGTGCTGGAAATATTAATGTAAAATTGGTGTTAATGAGATTATTTTACTACTATATCTTTGCCCCATATATGCCTAATTAATTATATTAAAATATTTTTACAGATAATAGAAATCCCGACCAGAGCCTCATGGGACCCTATTTTAAATAGGAATAAATGGGACAATTTCTGCACTGGATTGCGTAAGTGGATTTTCCGGTTTAAAATAATAACAATTATTAGATCTCATACGAAAATACTTGAAGAGATTGAATTTGTCATTGAGCTGCAAGCAGGCTGAATCTGGGGTTAAATATTCCCATACTTTCTGTATTAACGCAAAGTATTCATTCTGCCACATTCAACTTTCAAGTGCGGCCTCTTGACTGATATTAAACCGCACTGTGCACGCACTTAACGCTGGAGATAGAAAACTTTTTAAAAGCGCAACGCTTTTTCACTTTTATAGTATATAACTTGCGTCAAGCGAAGCGGCTGCTGAGACGAATGGCGAGAAAATATAAAGCGATGCTGACTTAATATGTATGAACTAAAACCGTGCTTTCACCCCTTTATTACTTTTAACGAACTTTGTTTTAAAATTAGGTAAATTTTCTTGTCTAATTTATATGAACGAGGGTACTTAATTTAATATTTTCTTTCGATTGTTCCATACTGATATGCAAAACTTGAAACGGCTTGAACTTAAATTTGAATATTGTCGTTTCCAACAGTTGGAATAAAAATATTGGCGCCTCTCCTGCTTTTCCTCCCGTTTCCTTTTTTTAGAGATGGAGAATTTTCGACCGGAAGACGGGCTTGGCTCGACGTTCAACGGTGAGTTCACCTATCAGTGTAATGGGATTATAAATTGTAAACGGCTGCAAGAAACGAGCGACTCCGCTCTCCAGCAGCACTTAACTCTTGAGGCTAGTACTTAAAGAGCAGCGATGGGCCAAAACTGTCGGTCTAATTAACGCGAAGGCTCGAGTTCGCTTTCAGCACTGGAATCGAAACGAACAGAATGTTCGGAAGTTGGGATGTTGCTATTAGTCTTTGAATTCATAAGCTCATACTTTTTGAGTCATTTCGTGACTCGCAGAAATATTTATGGGATCCTGATGGGGTCCTGGCCAGTTTTCCCTTGTTTTTCGAGTGCGGTCCTGTTCTGCAAAACTGGTAAGGACCCTACAAGGCGCATAGGTAATATCCCCATCAAGATTAAAATATTATGGATTCATTATTTGCAATATTTGATTATTTAGCTAGTTGATTTTCTGAAAAAAGAAATCTTATCTACTAGTTGGATTTTTAGTCGCCGCCTGTACTTTCAAATCGAGATCAGAGCTGCTGATTTTAAGGAATTTTAAGTGATTTCAAAAGATTTCAAGTGGTTTTAAGGTTTTTTTAAAGAATTTAAAAAGAATTCAGGAAAAAATTTTTTTAGGTATTTCAAAGGATTTTAAATTATATTACAAAATTTGAAATGATTTTATGAAGATTTCAAGCGATTTTAAAGAATTTAAATGGAAGATATTTTCAGTTATTTGAGGGAATTTAAGTCGATTTCAAAGGCTTTCAAGTGGTTTTAAAGAACTTGAAAAGAATTTCGAATTGAGTGTTAAGATTTTACAGTAATTAAACTTTT
>JAUESI010000003.1:9723934-9740759 GCA_032275145.1 Synergus laeviventris | reverse complement strand
CCTAATGTGACATACGCCCTTCTTGGCCTCTACGTGACATACGCCCTTCTTGACCATCACTGTGACGTACGCTCTTCTTGACTCTTCAATATGACATACGCCCTTCTTGACCCTCAATGTGACATACGCCCTTCTTGACTCTCTAAGTAACATACGCCCTTCTTGATCCCGATTGTGAGATACGCCCTTTTTAATCCCTCAATTGATTATGTGATTGATCTTTAAAAATTTCAATGAAATAATTCTAATATATCAATAGAATTCACGAGATTCACCCCCTGTTTAAATATGGTGGTAATGGGGCAATCTCTGCAGTATTAGATTTTGTTCACAAGGGCTGCAAGCTTAATAAATTTTTAGCAATTTCCTGCAATTTCCAGCCAAAATTCACAGACACCGTCAGAATTGATATTCAAACGCGTAGTTGCCATCTAATAACACAAGCGAATGTTCAAATTCCGATACGTGGGTAGAGCACAGGATGACCATGTAAATCTGTCCCGAACGGTTCGCCAGGGTGTTTATAACCTGTGATTTGATCGTGAATGTGAAAGCATCGAAAAGCGCAAACGTGTATAAGTGTAATCAATGCGAGTCCCTCCGCGTATAGATACAAATCCAACAGACATCATTCACGTGAGAATAGTGGGTGATCCCTGACGATAAGGATATATGGGAAAATCTCCACGTGAATCCACGTGATAACGGTCATTACAGCCATGTTCACATTGCTTCTAGTGTGGGAAAACGATTGCTCCCAATCGGTAATTTAACCATGTGTAATGGCGAGCGTTAACCCATCTTGCATTGATGGTTTACCTCAAGCTACCTGAGATATCTTTCCAGGGAAGCTGCAAGCGATAAAAAATTGTATTTTGTGGATACATTCATCGCAGCAGCATTAATCAAGCATTAATCAAGCATTAATCAAAATGTGGCATACGCCTTTTTTGAACCCTCAAGTGATATACGCCCTTCTTGACTCCCCAAGTAACATATGCCCTTTTTTATCACGAGTGTGAGATACGCCCTTCCTGACTCCCCAAGTTACATACGCCCTTCTTGATTCTGAGTATGAGATATGCTCTCCTTGACTCCCCAAGTAACATACGGCCTTCTTAACCCTCATTATGACATACGCCCTTCTTGACTCCCCAAGTAACATACGCCCTTCTTGTATCTGAGTGTGAGATATGTTCTTCTTAACCCCCATTGTGAAATACGCCCTTCTTGACTCTCCAAGTAACATACGCCCTTCTTAACCCTCATTGTGACATACGCCCTTCTTGACTCTCCAAGTAACATACGCCCTTCTTAACCCTCATTGTGACATACGGACTTCTTGACTCCCCAAGTAACATACGCCCTTCTTAACCCTCATTGTGACATACGCCCTTCTTGATCACGAATATGAGATACACCCTTCTTGACTTCCCAAGTAACATACGCCCTTCTTGATCCCGACTGTGAGATACGTCCTTCTTTACTCCCCAAGTAACATACGCTCTTCTTGATCCCGAGTGTGAGATACGCCCTTCTTGACCCCAAGCGTTAGATACGACCTTATTACGCCCCCTCCCCCATTTAAGTACGTGAGATACGCCCTTATTGACCCCTGACTTGATTATGTGATTGGTCTTTAAAAATTTCAATGAAATAATATTAGAACTAATAAAAAAAAACTAATATTTTAATAGAATTCACCAGAATGTTAAATTGGGGGGGGGTCAAAATTTTGATTGGCGAAATATATATTCGCATTGCGAAGTTTCGTGGTGGAACGCAATTAACCCAACTAATTTTTCATAAAAAGTTATATATCCGTATTTCACAAAACAGCGAAACAGCTTATCATAAATCCTAAAAATGACGTCAAATTAAACGCGCAATTGTCCAATAAAACTTTAATAAATAATGCTTTGACTTTAGTACAGGAAATGATTGCTGTCATTGCATACATCATTTTTAATTATGTATACATTTCGTTAGACGGAAGTGATTAATTTATGATTTATTAATCGTTTACCGAAGTTTTTGAAGGCTGCTAAGATGTATTGGCCTGGTTGACAATCTTAATTAGCACGGTTCTCATATGTCTTATTAAGTTTCCTGAGCACCGCTCAGATTCGTCGCAGTAGTCATACTGAGTTTAGTCAGACAGTAGACAAATTCTGGTTGTCGTCAGCCGTAACTCCTCTACTCGGGGTTAAATATCCGCTGGTCAAAACTGAGATTTCAGCAACATCGTCATTTATGCACGAAAAACATTTTAATATTATAAAATATAATTTATGGGGCATTCCACTCTAAATCGACCACTCTCCATCCCAACCCATTTCGATTTGGCTGAAAATTTTTCATCTTTTTCAAATGGCTGTAACTTTTTCAGAAAAAAATTTACAAAATTTATACAGATCCATCTTCAACGTTTCTTTTTTAATTTTCGAAAAAGAAAACGGAAATTTCGAGATGATTGTCTTTTCTACTTTTTTTTTCTTATTTTTATAAAAAACTTTGACATTTACCGCAAATTCTCTGAAATGTTCAGGGTGGTATTTTTTCGTTTTCTATTTTTCTTTTTCAATTGAAAAAACATTTCTTTAACAGCTTATTTTTCATAACACTACTCTGAACATTTTTTAGAATGTACACAGAACCTCGAAATTTTGAAGCATTTAATTTGGGATGAAATTCATTTGAATTTTTTTTTAATAAATCACTTTTTTTTGTTTACGTACCCAAAAAACATAGTTTATTAAATAATGTTATGCACAGTAGACAAAAATACACCATACCTTTATTTCTTTATTTTTCATAATACCACCAGTAATTAGACGTAAAAATAGAGCTTAGAGATAAAAAAAATGTTGCTTTATTTGAAAAAGAAAAATAGAACACTAAAAAATCCCACTCTGAAAATTTCAGAGAATTTGCGGAAAATGTCAAAGTGTTTTATTAAAAAGAAACAAAAAACGTTAAATATGGATCTGTATAATTTCTATACATTTTTTTCTGAAAAGTGTACCTATTTAAAAAAACTTATAATTTATGTAGGAAAAAATAATTTGAAAAAATTCTGAAAAATGTTTTCAATATGGTATAGAAAAAGATAAAAAAATTGTTAGCCAAATCGAAAAGGGTCGGGGTCAAAAGTGGTTGATTTGGCATGCGTAATGCCCTATATATTAATATATAATAAGGTTTATCCTCACGCTAGACATTTTTTAATAAAAAGTAGAGAGTTGTTTAGGTGATCCCGAGGGGATATTTTTTAAACTCTAAACCCGGATAATGTTGACCACACGACTTTTGTGGCTCAGGCTGGGATTTTTGGAACGAGATTTACCGGCTTAGAGAAGGGGTACTAAAACCTAGCTGAACATTGAATTGGATAAGACGTCAGAGTAAAGAAAGGACAAGGGAGCAGGGATGGGGAAGGTCGAAAATGAAGAGGTCGGAGGAAGGTAACATGACCTATGTCCTGGAGGGGTGTTTCCAGCCTCACCTGGATGAGATCGTTCTCATCCCTTCTCTCTTTCCGCAGCTTTCTGACGTCATCGATGCACTCGTGACGTTACACTGCAACGTCACTGCATCGTGGGTGCGGCAGGTCAAAGGTCATCATCCCCCTCACTCTTCTCCGAGCGACCGTTTTAGCTGCTGCGTTTTCTCATTTCCTTTTTGCTCTTCCCTTTTCTAATTTAATCTCCCCTATTTTAGTCTTTGTTATTATTTTAGTCTTTCCTATTTTAATCCTTCCTAATTTAATCCTCCCTATTTTAATCCTCCCTATTTTAATCTTTGCTTTTTCTCTTTAATGGCTCCACTGCCAAGAGTGGAGTTCCTAATCGAAGAGGTGCTGACCACTTTATGATATAAAGAGTCGAACATTATCGAAAAGCGATAATTCCAAGGATCAAAGTAGGAAATTCCTTGTCGTTTGTTTTACTTTCTATTTCCCTCAATTTTGATGTCTCCTGTCGCTGACATCTCTTGAGGTATATGCGATCTCAATTCTCTACAAGCGACTACTTCCGAAAGTATTTTCTCAAATCACCATAATATTACTCCACGATATTTATGCTTCGACAATATAAATCAATATATAAATTTTTTTTTTAAGACCATAACAATTGTTCATTTTTTATGAGGAAACCATTTCCTTTTTTTGCCACGCGCTGGCCTACTTTTACCCGGTGGTGCTTGAGTATTTTCTACCTATATTATACCCGCGATTCCAATTGAAAAAGAGCAGGAAATCAAATCATAAACTTTTATTTTAAATCATAAAACTAGGAGACTTGGCTGAACGTAATATTTATCTCCCTGTTTTTCAATTTGACATGACTTAACAATTTAATCACAGGATTCAATATTTTACTGAAATGTTTCTCGCCTGAAATTTAAATTTAACAAGCGGGAAAGTGTTTCGCCCAGGATCAACTCTAATTAAAACACTCGGGTCCCGTAATCGATAAAGATGAGTTTGGAAATTTAATTGAAAGGTCGCAGATTAGCGAAGGGTTATCGATATACGATAATTTGGTTAACAAGCCGTTCACTTGTACGCACCCTGGTTTTCGTCTCTCTCCTCTCTTCGCCTGGATTTTCAAACAAATGACAGGACACTGACATTTTAGTACCGTTACGATGTAAATGAGCGCCTGGTGTCAATACTGGAGTTCCGCGACCGCGACTGGTTCATTATTTTTTGCAGATTGTCACGTGTTACCGCAATTGGTTTTTGTCCTACGAGCCAGAGAGATTCCGCCTGGCATTATTAGTGGTTTATTCAATCTCTCGAACAATTTTTTTTAAGGACGTTTATCCTCTTAATCGATTTTTTTCAGCAGCGATGATTGACATACACGTACGCAGAAAAAAAAGTAGGAATCTACTGATTTAAGCTGCTGGAATAGGGAAAGCAGATTTACAGATAAAATTTGTAAATTCTAACAACAATAATAAATTTCGCGATAATTTAATTACAATACGCAAAGAACAATTTTTTGCAACAAAAAAAAAATTAGCTTAATGAAACTGTTTAAATTTTCAAACCAAATTTTTGTTGGCTTAAAAAATTGGACTGAAGTATCACACGTCTAATCTAACGAAAAATTAGTTTAAAAAAAAATGTTAACTGATAAATATATTCGGAAAAATATACAGAAAATTTTAATCCTTCACAAAAAACGATTTTTTTGAAACACATTATTTTTATTCGAAAATGGACTGTTTAGTCTGAAAACTCGAATTATCACGTCAATTTTGGCACTGTTTGAAATATAATTCAAATAAAATAAAATTTAATTAGAATTAATGTTATTTAACTGTTATATATAACGTTTTTTTTAAGGATTGAAATTTTGTGTGGCTTAATACGTATTCAAATTTTATAAAAGATTTTTTTTGTACCTTTTTTCTTAATATATTTATCAGTTCAAATAAAAAAAATTTCATTTTATCAGATTAGACGTTTGATACTTTAGGCCAATGCCCAAAAAAATAACTTGTTAGGACAGCATATGTATATATATAAATATAACAGAAATATAGTAAATTCAATTCTTCTGAAATCTCTGAATCAGCGAAAATCCCTTAAAATCGTTTGAAAATCTGTAAAATTATTTATAATAATTTTAAATGCTTTGAGATTTCTTACAAATCTATAAATTCTTTAAAATCACTTATAAAGTTATTTTAAGATCGTTGAAGTTCTTCAAAATCACTTAAGATAACTTAAAAACACTTTAAATAATTTTAAATCCTTTAAAATTCTTTGAAAAGCCTTAAACATTTTTTTAAATTACTTACAATTCTTTATAATAACTAAATCTTTGCGAAATCCTTAGAAATACTTCAAAATTACTTGGAATTTTGAAAAACCCTATAAAGTAATTTAAAATATTTTGAAATTCTTTAAAAATCCATGAATCCTTTAAAACCACGTAAAATTATTTTACGTCTTTTAAACTTCCCCAAAGAACTTGAAAATCACTTAAAATCTCTTATGATCTATTAAAATTACTGAAAATCACCTAAAATCACAAAAAATAATTTAAAATCACTTCAACTGAATTCATATGAATTCAGATGAAATCAAGTGAAGTCGCTTGATATCGCAAAGTCATCGCAAATATCTTGAAGTCAACCCCTCGACTCTTAACAGAAAGTTTTCTGTAAATTTTACACATAGAGTTGTAAAATTAACATGACTGTAAAAGATTTTATGTGCCAAAATAGCAGAAATTCCAGAAAATTCGAATCTGTAACTTTAACAGATTCATTTTTTCGCCTGTATTTCTCAATAATGTAATAACATATTTTAATATATATTGAAATTAGTAAGCCATGAAAAGACTCTTGTAAGATGTATAAATAGCAAAGGTGGATTCGACCTGAAATGTAAATGTCTTTTCCGATCTGATTCTTTTTTCGAATCCCTTCCTGTATTCTGTCCCCTGAGAGTATCCGATAGGAAACGAAATAGTTGGATGCCCTGAATGCGAGAGGCTTTATTTTTTACGACTTTTTCTACCCGAACGGTCTATTTCGTTGGCTGGTCTCTGTTAGACAAGAAGAACCGGATTCCACAATTCTTTCTGTTATCGAAGGCCTGACATGAGGTCGAGAGATCTTCCTTGCATTTCCCTTAGCCAGTGTCACTTTTTTTCCAACCTTTCCATTTTTCTCACCTCGTTTGAAACTGAACAATTGATGCTGGGTGACAAGTTTCCAATACCGCATTTATTATCAGTTATCGTGTTCACTTCTCACGTTTCTTTATCAAGGATTCCTTCGAAAAGTCCAGATACTTGAAATAATTAAAAATAGTACAAAGAAGTGTGAATGTAGAAATATATTTCTTGTTTAAAAAATAATTCAATTCAATTCACAATTTCGTTTCAATTTACACGTCTCGTTTCTAATTTCGTTTGTAATACTTGGCAGGGTCTACTCTTCACGATAAATGAAATTCCCATTCTCTTTCTATCCTCCTCACCTTCTTTTTTTTTTTATAACATAGCCAGGACTAGGTCAAGTGCCCTCCTTGTCGGTAAAAAGTAAAAACCTACAGAGCAGGGTAATATTACCATCCAGTTTTGGCGAGTCGAGCACGGAATTGCCAAGTCAGCTCATCGAGATTGAGCTTTGTTCCACGTCACTACGTAGTTATAGGATCCTTCCTTCCTATTTCATCCTAATTTAACCCGAAAAACCATCCACCAAATATCTGTTGGCATACGACAGTTGTTTTTTTGAAATGTGACATACTTACAATGCAGCATTTTCTCTTCTAGTTTCGCTTGAATTTAAGTTCCATTGAACAAACAAAGCAGCTAGAAAGCAGCACTTTTCAAGTTGAATAAACGAATCTACATGACTGAAACAACTGCTCCCTACTTTTTGCGAGTAGAAAAAGTTTGTTCATGACGTTTCGAATCGTAATTGTTTTACAGTTGAATACAGTTCACACCAAGTTCGCTGAGACTTGAGAAGATGGGCGAAAAGTGTTACACGTGGCAAGAAGGATGGGGTTTTACAGTCATTGCATCCAGGAAACTGTGGATTTATTTCTTCAGGGATTCCCACGGATCGTGTAGCGTGGCCTGGTAGACCAGTAACTTGATTTCGTGTGGTGCCGAGCAGACTGAAAGGGTGGACGTGGGTGGACGTCTCTTCGTGAAAACTGAACGTGTGAAATGGAATCAAAAGTCTCAGAAAGTTCAAGCGTCAAGGGAAATGAGGACAAGATAATAGAAAATCCCGAAGGCGATAATTACTAACGAGAATTTCCGATTATATTTCAAGATCCCGCAAAAGGTGTGAAACGTCATGAGGTATTTTTTCCATTCTCTTTTCAATGCTATCGATTGCTTTTTCCAGGGGCGCATCTGGCACGAGATATTATTTATTGCACCCTTGAAATCAATAGACTCGCTCTTCTATCTACCTTTCCAGGCCACTGCAAGACGCATTAATATTATTTCACCATTTTGCTGACCCCTGGCTTACGTTTTTCGTTTCCCTTGCCAGAGGCAACGTGACTGGCTTTCTACATCAGTGTTCTATTTCACCTAACGGTTAGCAGCAGCACGTGTTTTCTGTCTTCGGGCATTCACGAATCAATCATAGAAAGAAGGAATGATCAGTTATACCAAAGGAGATATAACTTCCATTCATTGGCATTGTTAGACAAAACGACCAATGCACTTATATATACTAATCAAGCGGTCTTCCCTGACGGCTTCCCTAGTTGCTTCCCCGATGCAGAAAACTATTCTGGATACATTATATTTGCAATATTTGATTAGTTAACTTGTTCATTTTCTAAACACAAATCATATTATAAAAAGAGGTCGTAATTAGTAATTACATCAAATCAAGAAGGTTTCAAGAATTTTTTTTAAATCTAAATAATTGATGGGAGGTTTAGGATTTTAGAGTAATTACAACTTTTTTAAAAGTATTTGAAGGGTTTTAAAATGATATTAAAGAATTTTAAAGGATTTCTTTCAAGGGACTCTAGAGAATTTCAAGTGATGTTAAAGAATTTTTCAAACATTTTAGAAAATTTAAAGAGATTTAAAGAGGTTTCAAGTGATTTTAGGGAATTTAAACGAATTTCAAGAGAACTGATAAGGTTTCAAAGATATCAAAGAGTTATTTATAGAATCTTAAAACAAATTCAAAACTGTTCTAGGATTTTCAATTATTTAAAAATATTTTTTAAATATTGTAAGGGATTTTTAATGATATTAAAGAATTTTAAAGGATTTTCAAAAGATTTCAAGTGGTTTTATGTGATTTTAATTAATTTACAACATTCAAGAATTTTGAAAGAATTCTAATGAGATTCAAGATTTATTTTCTGGTAATTGAAAAATTATGTTAATTATTCCAAGGAATTTTAAGTGACAATAGCTATATAATTTTAAAGACTTTTAAAAGTAATTCAAATGATTTACGGATTTTCAAGAATTTTCAAACATTTTAGAGAATTTGAAGAGATTTCAAATGATTTTAGGGAATTTAAACGGATTTCAAGAGAATTAACAAGATTTCAAAGATACCAAAATTTGAAAAAAGATTCAAAATAGTTTTAGGATTTTCAATTATATTTTATTTTGTAAATATAAATTTTTGTTTTGTAAATATTATGCAAATTATTTGATAAATATTGAAACGGATTTTTAATTATTTAATTATTATTAAACTACCCTGTATGATTAAATTTTAAAATCATTTGTAACAGATTTGTAATAACTAGAGATAAAAGAGATTTCAAAGGATTTCAAAATATTTTAAATGGTTTCAAGAGATTTTAAGACGTTTCAAAAAACTGAAAAAAGTTTCAATATTTTGAAGTAATTGGAAAACAAAAAAATGTTTATAGATTCTTTAAAATCAGCTGAAATTTGTTGAAATCCCTTAAAACCTTATGAAATATTTCGAAATCATTTAAGGTCACTTCATAAAAACTCTTGTAAACTTTCGTAATCTCTGTAAATCTCTAGTTACTAAAAAGGATTTAAAAAAAATATAAAACAGTTTAGTAATAATTTTTATGAAAACCTGTTTAAAGTACTTAGAAATATTTGTCAACAATATACAAATTAGTGAATTGTCTCTTGTATAAATATAATCATATTTTATATTTTCATAAATAATTAAGAGTTAAGAGACTTGGATGGAGTTCTGGTGGGGCCCTGGCCAGTTTTCCGTAGTTCTAGTGTAGTCCTGATCTCAGACCTGGCAAGGACCCCACAAGGCGCATCACGCTTTCACTGGTAAATACCCCAAGTAGGGAAAACTGGTCAACACCCTACCAAAATTAAAAAAACTATTCTTGGACTAATTATTTATAATATTTGATTAATAAACTAGTTAATTTTCAGAAAAAAATCTTAGTATCCTATTTGGAGATTTGTTAAAATCCATAGAAATCATGTGAAATCTCTTTAAATCTCCCGAATTTCATTGAAATCTTTAGAAATAACTTAAAAAGATATCAAGATACCTGAAAGGAGTTCAAGAGATTACAAATGATTTTAAGGTATTCCAACGAAAAATTTAGAAGTAATTTGAAAATCAAAAATATCTCACTCTTATTAGATTATTTTAATGTGGGAATACCAATGTATTGTTACCCCATAAATGCCTAAGTATATTAAAATATTTTTATTGAAAATAGTAATCCCCACCAGGGCCTCGTCAGAACCCTATTTTAAATAGGGCTAAATGGGGAAATTTCTGCACAGGATGTCCAGAAGCAAATTGACGACCCTTTAAGACGAGACCATTGATGTTCTCGAGTCTCGCAAGTGGTTCGATCCAACGTTCTCACGTACGGGTTAAGATGGTGAGTGGAAAACGATTTTCTTCGTTACGCGCAAGTAACTCTGTGGCAGAATACGAGTTCTCCTCTATCACAAAGCTTTCGAGCTCTCAACTTTATTACCGAAGAAGAATAAAGTTGTAGCGGATCGCTCCTAGTTTTATGGAGGCTATTTAAAAGTACACTTGAAACTCTTTACCCCGCTCGATTGGCAAGTGGCCTGCAATTTTCTTCATCCATCTATTGTGATAGTCTGCAGAGACGCGAGTAATGTCCCTAATGAATTTTTCTTACCAAACAAACAGAAATACTCCGACTGCTCTTTTCTTTACTTTGCTCTCTGTTTTTCTTTTTTCTTTTACATTATCATCAGAGACAGTCCCATGCAGAAATTTTTATGGGGTCCTAATGGGGCCCTGACAAGGCTTCCCTAGTTTTAATGTGGTCCTGATGTGGAAAACTGGAACCAACCTCACAAGGCGCGTCACGAACTCACTGGTAAATATCCCACGCAGGGAAATCTAGACAATACCCCATTAAGATTAAAAAACTATTATGGATTCATTATTTGCAATATTTGATTAGTTAACTAGTTAATTTTATCAAAAAATCCTAGGATAAAAAGATGTAGTAATTACTAATTACATCACATCAAGTAGTTTTAGGGAATTAGTTAACTTCAAAACAATCCAAGTATTCAAGTATTTCAAGGGCTTTTAAATGATATTAAAGAATTTGAGAGGATTTTCAAAAGATTTCAAGTGATTTTGAGAAATTTAAGGGAATTCCAAGAAATTTCAAATGACTAGAGAATTTAAACGGATTTTAAGAACAAGATTAAAAAGGATTTAAAGATTAATTAATCAAAATTTAAAGCGATTTGAATAGATTTCATAAATTTTAGTATCATAAAATTGACGGAAAAACCCTAATTATCTTAATATCATGACGTAATAGATATGCCCTTAATATTATTTTTCATTTTCTGCAATCTTGAGTAAATGGGCGTGACCTAGTCATGGGCGTGACATCGATGTAGGCGTGGAATAATTGTAGGCGTGACATTCTTCGACTGGTGGTGTGGTATGTCTCTAGCCACGCCCATGAATATGCCACGCGTATATCTAGGTCACGCCTACAATTAGGTCACATCCACGTAAGCAAACATCTACAAGTAAGCAACATCCATAATTAGGATACGCCCACAATTGGACCACGCCCATAATTAAGCCACGCCCACAAGTATGTCATTGACCACGCCTTTATTTTAAAACTCAGTTTAATTTTGAAAATATTCAATATTATATTCTCCAGAGTCTTAGGGTAACATTGATTTGAAGTGATTTTATGTGATTTTAATTAATTTACATCGATTTCAATAGATTTCAAGTGATGCTAAAGAATTTTTAAAGGATTTCGAAAGAATTCGAATTATGAAGCATTGAAGCTGATACTTTTCAACTATTTATTTGTATCTATTATAGAAGCTTAAGTAAATTAGTTCTCCTCTTCATTTAAAACAAAAATAATTAAAACAAGAGTATACAGCATTGATAAAGGTTGCTAAGCGCGACGCGTAATGAGAATATGCCCTCCAAGCGGGCAGATTTTTTTGTTTTTTTATGAAAACTGTTCCTCTAAGTAAACAACTGTTACGAATTCAGGAGTGGTAAAATCAGGTGGACAGATGAGGGCGTGGCAATTTCAAGTAAAACAGATTGCTTTGCGCATCTTGGACGTACTAACTTTGCGGTACGACCTTCCTTAGCCAGTTTTACAACTCTCGACTGATTCACCAAGTGCAGCCCCTCTGAGAAAGGCAAGACACCGCCTTCGTAATTATAGAAGTGTTTCTGATAGATAAAGTAAACCGTTTATTTTCATTAACTCTCTTTATCTTTGGCAGTGTAAAAGCCTCCACGAGAAAAATAATCTAAGCTCTGACATTCAGTAAGGCTATGAGGGAACATTTTCCGCGTATAAAAAATGTAGGAAAAAAAAACTCTTGATGATCGATTATCGCTAGTTTGCGGGTCCACAGTCTAAAGATAAAAATTGATGACTCATTTTCTGTTTACGATCTGCAAGAAAAATCCTTTGAAAATCACGGTAGCATGTCGTCGAGGAACAGGGGTAAAAATAGAAGCACGTCTTTCATCGATCCAGTTGGCAGACACCTCTCTCATGACAGTGACTTTTCCTTTCCTAACATCTACTCTTCCACCAGTTACCTGTCTGTTATCCGCACGCCTGTGTTTACATGAAGAACATCAATTGCAATTTAACCCGTGTAAATTTACATTCTTGTCAAGAATCGATTTTTAAATTGAGCAACGATTATTTCAGTGATGTTTCCAACTTCGTATTCCAATATTTTTTTTATGCTAGATTTTCGGGCTAATTGTGGGCTAATTTTGGAGATATTTTCCAGCTATTCGAATACCCAAAAGCCAAATTCGAAAAAAGTAGTCAATGCCGAAAAATTAATTGTTTTCAGTGATAGAGGTTGATTTTTGAAAATTGCTTTTTGCATATTTTAAGAGCCTGAAAATAGTCCGAAATTCTGTAGTAGTTTTTTTTCGTCCATAAAGTATTTTTAAAAATTGAGGGGTTGTCTTAAGCGATAGGGGTTGATTTTTGTAAATTTTAAGAGCCAGCAAGTAGTCTAAAATTATGGAGTAGCTTCTTTTCTCCAAAAAGAATGTTTCAAAATTTAGGGCTGCTTATCAATTACAGGGGTTGGTTTTCCGAAATTGGTTTTTAGGTATTTTTAGAGTCCCAAAATAGCCCGAAATTCTGGAATAGTTTTTTTGGTCCAAAAAGTATTTTTTTTTTAATTGAGGGGTTGTCAGTGATAGGGGTTGATTTTTGAAAATTGATTTTTACATATTTTAAGAACCCGAAAATAGCCTAAGATTCTGGAGTAGTTTGCTTTCTTCAAGAAGTATTTTTCAAAATTGAGAGTTGGTTCTCAATGATAAGATTTGTTTTTTTTGGAAATGGATTTTTGGGAAACTCAACAGCTCGAAAATATCCAGAATTTTTAAAAATTGAGGGGATGTCTTAAGCTATAGGGGTTGATTTTTGTAAATTTTAAGAGCCCGAAAATATTCTAAAGTTCTGGAGTAGTTTGTTATCCCCAAAAAGTATGTTTTAAAATTGATGCTTGTTTATCAATTATAGGGGTTGATTTTTGAAAATTGCTTTTTGGATATTTTAAGAGCCTGAAAAGAGCCCGAAATTATGTAGTAGTTTTTTTTCGTCCATAAAGTATTTTTAAAAATTGAGGGGTTGTCTTAAGTGATAGGGGTTGATTTTTGTAAATTTTAAGAGCCCGAAAATAGTCTAAAATTATTGAGTAGCTTCTTTTCTCCAAAAAGTATGTTTCAAAACTGAGGGCTGCTTATCATTTATAGGAGTTGGTTTACCGAAATTGGTTTTCGGGTATTTCGAGAGAGAAAATCTAGAGTAGTTTTTTTTGGTCCAAAAAGTATTTTTTTTAATTAAGGGGTTGGTTTCAGTGATAGGGGTTGATTTTTGAAAATTGATTTTTACATATTTTAAGAACCCGAAAATAGCCTAAGATTCTGGAGTAGTTTATTTTCTCCAAGAAGTATTCTTCAAAATTTTGGGGTTGTCTTAAGCTATAGGGGTTGATTTTTGTAAATTTTAAGAGCCCGCAAGTAGTCTAAAATTATGGAGTAGCTTTTTTTCTCCAAAAAGTATGTTTCAAAATTGAGTGCTGCTTATGAATTATAGGGGTTGGTTTTCCGAAATTGGATTTTGGGTATTTCGAGAGTCCAAAAATAACCCGTAATTCTGGAGTAATTTTTTTGGTCCAAAAAGTATTTTTTTTTTAATTGAGGGGTTGTTGTCAGTGATAGAGGTTGATTTTTGTAAATTTTAAGAGCCCGAAAATATTCCAAAGTTCAGAAATAGTTTTTTTCCCTAAAAAGTATGTTTCAAAATTGAAGGATGCTTATCAATTATAGTGGTTGGTTTTCCGAAATTGATTTTTAGGTATTTCATGAACCAAAAAATTTAAAGGGTGCAAACGACTGGGCATTCAGCATCTCAATCCAAAATTTTGTTTCTTAATAAAAATAAAAGATAATTAGCCCGAAATTTTGGCATGAAAGAAATTTTGACATTCCTTTTTTTATACATCCCTCCTTCCTTTCCATAATGTGGAATAGAAAATTACTCGTACACTTTAATTAAATGCAAGCATAAGAATGCCAATCGCATTCCGCAATTGAAAGAATCGAAAGTAATCAAGTCAGTAACTCTTTGTTGCAATAAAAATAAAATACAAAATTTGTTAATTTCAAAGCTTTGAAATTGCTTCCGGTCGAGGTTTAGAGTGGAACGAAATTTCGGCTCTTGTGGAATCCCTGAATGCTTTTCCAGTCTCGACTTAAGCGTAATTCGATCAGCAATCACTTGATGCCGAATACACTCGTACACTGATACGGTTGTCTGAATCTGAAACTTTGGCAAATTCAGCACTCTCCCTTCAGTTCGATACGCTAATTAGACTCTCTGCTTTTAAAGTATACTGAAAGAACTGAAAGAGAAAACGAAATAAAAATACATTTTTTGAGTTAAACTGAGTCTTCTCAATTGTCCAGATTGTAGTTTTTGTCGACGTGTAGTCATATCCTGTGGGACATAAAATCCAGTGGCTAGCCAACTGTCTCGGAACCAGCCAGACATGATTTGCATCTCAATAAGTTCATGCCGCGCTCCGTTTTCTAGAACCGGATGATGAGAGCACGGAAGTTGAAGTCTCTAGGCTATGGCAACTTCGACCCTTACCGTTCCGATTTGTACTCTCACCTTTTGAATAAGTCATAAAAGTTTTAAGAGCATCAATCCTTACTTTTTCAACCCATAACTTGATGAAACAGAATACATGAGATTCATTTGACTTCCAAATAATTCAAACGTTGGATCTAGGTAAATGCATTTACTCAACTTATGTTTGGGAGAAGCAAAGCTAGGTAAATAACATTACAATTGCGGTACCTACTTGCTGGTGGGTAAAATTGGATCTTACCGATTTTCCATTCAAAGAGAGTCGGTACTCTGTGTTCTGGTCTCGGTTCTGGTCTAACCGGATGAGTTCACTCTACCTAGGGTTTTCTTACTTCCTCTTGTTCATCCTATTGTAAGTAATCGAAAGCTGAGAGTCCTGGATGTATACCGCAGGGAATGTCACTTGATAAGGGATCAGGTCAAGATGCAATAGCTTTTCAAGCATCAGGCTTTTCCACAGTCTCAAGCTTCAGACTTCCAATTCGCGAGATAATGGAAAACCAAATAAGGTAAGGTAGAATTTTCTTTTCACAGGCAGAATAATAGCCAAGGCATTGACAATAACAACCTTTTAACTGCTTGAAAAGACATTGTGTTCAGAATTGATTTCTCTTCCACATAAAAACATTTCCACGTAAACAATGCTATTGAAAGTTGTACAATGGATAGGAATATCACCTGTAACGAAGAAAATCTCAGATTCTTTTTCGTTCTGCCACTTCGTGAACGGAACCAAGAAGGGCGCATCTCGCTCGGGATAATGTGAGGGAATCGAGGAAAAGTCTGGTCGGGATTTCTATTCTCAATAAAAATATTTTAATATGATTAGACATTATATGGAACAACGATTATTAGTAGTAATATCTCATTAATATTAACACTTAGTTGAATTAAAGAGTTTTCCACGTCGTAACCAAACATCAGGTAAAAATAGAGAATTCTTTCCAGACTTAATTATTTATGAAAATATAAGATGGTTATATTTATACAATAAAAAATTAACTAATGTGTATATTGTTGACTAACACGGACATATTTCCAGGAATTTTAAACAGGTTTTTATGGAAATTATTAATAAACCACCTTTTATGATTATATTTTTTTCATAATTTTTAATAGCTAGAGATTAAAGAGAGTTTAAAAGATTACAAGAGTTTTTAAGTGTTCTCAAAGGATTTCAACAAATTTCAGTAGATTTCAGAAAATCTAACGGATTTTAAAGAATCAAAAAACATTTTTTGTTTTCAAATTACTTTAAAATGTTGAAACTTTCTTGAATTTTTTAAAATTCCTTGAAATAGAAATTAAATCAGTTGATATTTTTTTTAAATTCTTTCACTTTTTTAATTACTCTGAAATTTCTTCAAAGTTCTCGAATTTTTTTATATTCTTTGAAAATCTTGAAACTATTAAAATTTTTTTTGACATTCCTTAAAAACTCTTTTAAATCACTTGAAATCTCTCGAAATCGCTATTAAAATTGAGCAGAAAATCTTGATATATTTGAAATCCTGTTAAATGTCTTGATATCCCTTTAAATTTCCTAAAATCTCTTTAAATCTCTTCGAATTTTAAAGGATTTTCAAAAGATTTCAAAAGCAATTTTAAGGAATTTTAAAGGATTTTAAGAAATTTTATAAGATTTGAAACATATCAAGATTTCCAAAA
>JAUESI010000003.1:9597823-9624642 GCA_032275145.1 Synergus laeviventris | reverse complement strand
AAATTTCAAGTGATTTCGGAGAAATTTAAAGCAATTTCAAGATAATTGACAAGATTTTTAAGATAGCAAGATTTCGAGGAATCTCAAAAAATTTCAAAATTTTCAATTATTATATTTTTAAACTAGCAAAATCTATTTTACTTAAAATGCCTTAAAATTCATTTTAAAAAACTTGTAAAATTCCACGAACACATTTACGATCCCTTGAAATTCCTTCCCTCTAAACTTATATCAGTGAAAAATCAGTGAAATTTTAATGATTCCCAGTCAAGTACCTACTACTGATTCTCAGTGACTATTTTCTCACGATTTTAATCAGTGAAAAATCTACTGGAAATCACTGAAAATTTACTGAAATTTTCAGTAGTTTAGTGGCGATCTCTTAAAATTCCTTGAAATTAATTAGCTAGCTTTACTTAAAATTTTTTTAAGTCGCTTAAAAAATTCCTTGAAGGCTTAAAATTACACAAAAAACTCCATAATTCTTAAAAATCACTTAAAATTCGGAGAAAACTTGAAATTCTTTAAAATTCCATGCATACATTTAAAACCTCTTGAAATCCGTTTAAACTCCTTTAAACTCTAATATTTTCTATATCACTTAAAAATCTTTTAGATCTCTTGAAATTTCTAGAAACCTCTTTAAATTTCTCAAAATTTCGCAACAACATTTACAATACCTTAAAATTTCTGTAAAATCCATGAATTCTTTATCATTCTACGACATTATTCAAAATCCCTTTCAAATCATTGAAAACTTCTCCAAATCTTTAGAAACCTGCAAAATCTCTAGTTATTAAATATTTTTAAAAAGTACAATCAAAACATATAGTTTAAAAATAATTTTTATAAAAAGCTGTTGTTTAAAATTTTGGGAATTCCCTATTTTTACCCGATATTTGGTGTGACGTGGAAACCTCTTCAATGCCTTTTGTTTCATTATCAACAATATCGAAGTTTTATTTCATTATTTTAATACTTAATTAATTATAAACATCTTTGTATTGAAAATAGAACTCCCGACTAGGGCCTCAACAGAACCTCATTTTAAATAGCGTTAAATAGGTCAATTTCTACTCAGGTATTAGCAGGTATTAGAAGGGAAAGGTAGACCTGCAAAAATGGTGCTGAAAAATGTTTATGACATCCAAGCTTTATTCCGACTTTCAATGAATTTCAAGTATGTTCTTTTAACTCTCTAGAGATAAAAACTCATCCCCCTCGACTTTTACTTTTTCGGTCCTCGGGGAGTTAAAAAGTTTGCCACTGATTATACATGAAGCTTATTCATTGTTTGAGCAAATAAAACGCGATTGCAGACAAGACAAACTTCGAGATGCACACTTTGGAGTTTTTAATCTCATAAAAAGTCTTCCCCTTTAGTTTTACCAAAAAAATACGAGCACTTAGAGTAAGTCTACTTACAGCAGACCGAAATTTTGAGAGAGGGACATTTCAAAGTTTTCTACCAGATCAGAAAAGTCGGGCCTTCTTTTATATTCTTTTTTTTATCCTAGTGCTTGAATTTATTTTCTTTCTCGACTCTGCCATTAATGCGAAGGATCCTTCAGTGCGACGCAAAACGACCAAGGGAATTTCTTCCTTCTCCGAGAGAACTTTTAAATTTCACCTTTGAATATTTATCACGACCGAGACCCATTTCGTTTCGCTCACATGATCGTTTTTCACCCAGTCCCCTCTTTTCTCTACATCATCCATCATATTTATCATTACTTTTGTGCCTGTCTCTTCTCATTTTGATTTCATAATTTTCCTTGAGTTTAAAACTACATTGCGTAGAAGTGCGCAAATTTACATCGCATTTAAATATTATAACTAGTTTTACTGACCTTATTTTATGAATCATTGTACCTAATTACGGCACTCAGCATTTTTTTCACTGTTGTGATATATTAAGAACTAAGATCTTTTCCTTTACTACGAGTTTCATTGTTATTGTCATAAATGGAGAGTGCATGGCCATAAAAGTAACTGCTATAAAATGAAAGCTTCTCATAAAAGACTTTATTCCATTAATTCTCCTTGACCTTAAAACCACCTTGTTGTGCTTATAAGTTAATAAGTTTGTTTCTTTTTTAAAGATTTTTCAAATTTCGACATCGCAAAGGCTGATCCAATATACAAGGGTTGTCTGAAAAGTTTCCAATCCTAGTCTGAAGATAGCAGCACATATCTACATAATATAGCGATAGGCTATTGGGTGATGGCGAATTCCATCTTGGTTTCCTTTCAGCGTTTCGTCCCGGGTCTGCCACTGGACTCATCAGTAAGGCAATGTGGCCAGACCCTGCCTTAGACACGCATGAAGAACGGAGTTTATACTCGGTGATTCGGCAGGTGCCGGGAATCCAACCCGAGTCTTCTCTATGACGTGATGGTGATGATGGTGGTAGGGAACTTAAGGATGCACTATACACATCTACAATGTACATCCGAGTTCACAGCATCATTCCAATCGATCATTCGAAATGCCACAAGGAAAGGAAAGGATCTTAATACTTGTAGAAGAATGTTGAACCCTGGACCTCGGACAATAGTAGCGTCAGTAGAGTACCCAAGTAGATAGGACAACTCCAATGGATTCAATTATTGAAGCAAAGTCTGCAGTTGGCTCCGAGTGACCCCGAAAACTCGGTCCTAGATGTGAAAGAAGTGTTGAGCTGTGTTGCACTAGACGACCAGTTCGGCCCTGATTGGACGTCGCCTGGTTGAGGAAAATAGCAAAGCAGCGTAGCGAGTCACCACTATAGCGATTCGTCCCGGGTCTGCCATTGGACTCATCAGTAAGGCAATGTGGACAGACCTTGCCTTAGACGCGCCCGAAGGAGGGAATGTATACTCGGCCATTGTCGAATTAAGGCTAGATAGATGGAAGAGGTTATTAGAATATCAAAACAACGCACTTGTCATATACCAAAAACGCAATCGAATGAACATTCCCAAGGCCTTATCGTCGATTCATAACGGTAGATGAAACCTGGATCCACCACTATTATACTCCTGAAACGAAATAACAGTCAAGACAGAAGTTATAGCATCTCTGGAATAAGTGCATCGAATAAAAATGATTTTGAAGAAAAAATGTCTTGTTTCTTAGCTAGGTCGAAAACTTTTCAGACAACCATCGTAGTAGCAGATTAATAATTGCATAACGCCCTCGTTTGTCTTGCATCCCCCTGAATTCACATTTGCATCTTCATTGGGTAGCTCGTGCTTGAATGCGAACTATAAAAGGCGAAGCCATGAAATGTCGAGAACATATGTGCACATTTACATCGACTGCTAGCAAAAGAACGTCTTGAGCAACTTTACCGTCTTTTACGTGCTAAGTTCTTCCCTTCATTCTCCTTTTTTCTCTTTAGGAGACGGAAGGGCACGTTGCTTTTCGAGTGCGCTCAAGTTGAAAGCGGAAGGGTGCATAGACGCGTAAAGTGCAACTTCCGTTTGAAACGTCGAGGGATCTTAGGGATGTACTAGGGTGGCAAGATCTTGAGAAACGAGGGTAATGATATTCAAAGACGCTGCATAACGTCAAGGTGCACGTACCGAAGCTGAATGTCTCGTCATAGCAGGCGTGGGCGCGTGCAAAGTGCCGTAACCCAAGCCTACACCAAAAGTAACATATTTCAAGAAAGTATAATGTTCACCAAATTTTGGGTGTAAAAGTTTTGAGAAGGGAGGTAGAAATAGATTTTTATAAGGTTTTTATAATGGATCTATTTTAGGTCCATTAAGTCAGCGCCTAGTCCCCAATCGAATTTCGGCATTCCGAATACATCATAATTTTGGGCTTTTTTTGGGTACCAATAAAAGTTTTTAGGCTCCTGTACATTTTTGCAAAAATCAATTTTGCTACCCCTCCAACGTCTTAAATCACAAAATAAAAGAAATCAATTGTGCCACAAAACCAAATATAGCGTGGTTTATTTTTGGGAATCTTTCATTCTTTTATATATGTTGATTTTTGAAAAGCAAGGGTGTTTTTTTGATAAACTTTCATTTAGAGAATTCAAGAGCCCAAGAAAGGTAAAAAAAATTATGTCACAATTGATTTCCTTTCCTTTGTTATTTAAGACGTTGGTGGTGCAGCAAAATTGATATTTTCAAAAATGTAAAGGAACCTAAAAATTTTTATTAGTGCCAAAAAAGCCCCTAAACTGTTTAAAATTATAATGTATTCGGAATGCCAAAATTCGATTTTGGAGGTGCTGGCTTAATGGACCTATTTTGAAAAAATTTTTGACAATACCCCACATTGTGTGAAAATAAAATAAAGTTTCAAAAACTTCTTAACTACTCTTTTTATTTACCATATATATATAGAGTCCTGGTAAAAAAATATAATTAAACCTGTAACTAAAATTCTTTTCGCCCACTCGAAACTGGATGAAAAGCAATTTTTTATACCCGCATCAAGCACTTTAGGAATAGAAGTTTGAGATTTATGAAAAGGAACTTCATGAAAGGCATTACTTGTAGGAGCTATAAAAATCAGGAGAGAATTGAAGCCGAAGTAAAGTTATACCAATGAATCTCAACTGTCCAACAAGTCAAAAATATTCAACTTCTTTGTATAAATAAGAAGCTAATCAGAATTTCAGCCGAGAAAAATTAACATGCAAATGAGTAATTATGAAGCTTCGTGGATCCCTTACTTCCAGCTCTTCTTAAACCCAGCATCAATTTCAGATTTCAAACTTTTTTAAAGCAGAAGAGAGAATTTTCATGTCACCGGAAAGCAAAACAAGTTCTTGCATAAACGACTTATTCAGAACAGTTTACCCATCGAAATCCAAGCGCATTATAATAAAATATATAATATATTAAGCACTTTCATAAAGTGTCTTCGCGAAACCGAAGAGCAGCGATGCTGAAAAGTTAGGCCAAGTTTTAAAATTCCTGGAGCGTTGGTTCCAGGGCTTTCAGACTGCTTTCCAATCGTGCCTGTACTGTAACCGGGACACTGTAATCCCTTTTCAAAGTTTAAAGTCACCGAGCGATCGCTAAGAGCTCAGATCACGTTACAAGGACAGGATAGTATATAAAGAAGCATCGAGGGTGATATAGGGGAGGAGGTAAATGCTGACTCATAATTTAAGATAGATAGTTAGTTGGCTTCATATATATATGATATATTCGAAAAAATATTCTGCAGGCGCAGAAATCGCAAAAATAAAACTACCAAGTTTTAATCCACTTAAAGCTTCTCTTGCAACTTTTATTACAGGGTTTCGGGCTTAATTAATTTAATCATAGTTTCGTAACCATCTAGTACATTGCTTTCAAACTGTAGACTTTTTAATAAGTTCAATATTTGCTGTTAATGATTGAAATGGGTAGATTTGTAAATGGATTTTTAGCAAAAATACTTTTAACTTTCCAATTAGGATACTTTTAGCTTATTGAAGTCTCTGAAATCAATTTAGTAATATAGAGTGTATTTATATTCCCAAAATTGAATGTATAACTTTATATAGAGCTTTACTTTTTTTTAATGGAAATATCACTTATTTCTATTTTCGAATAAATAATTTTATAGCAAATAATTTTACTACCTCAATAGAGGAAGCTTTGGAGTAAACCAATATCTGAAAAAGTACTAAAGGATTTTTTTAAATCTTGAATTTTATCATTTTTGTAAAATTGAGTTTTCAACTGCAAGTTCTCAAATAATCAAAATTCAAAGCTAATGTAAAAAAGAAAAGGCTCCTTGCATCGTAAAAAAAGCAGCTATCCAATATTAAAATACATCTTTTTTTATGATATCAAATTTTCTGCGGAAATAATTTCAACATTTTTTTTCTTTTTTCGTCTTTCGGGGCCCCGGATTTTCATAGAATGTAAAGAAATTTTAAAGAGACCTTAAATAATTGTAAAATATTTTAAGTAGTTTTAAGGGACTTCAAAGGATTTCAAGATATTTATAGTGACTTTAAACAATTTTTTAGAGATTTCTGAGGATTTTTGGGTATTTTAACTAATTTTAACTAATTTAAAGGAATCTGAAGAGATTTCGATATACTTCAAGAGCTTTTGAAATATTTTAAACGATTTTAAGACATTTACAGAGGATGTTAAAGATTTTAAAGAACTTCAAGTTATTTGAAGGGATTACAAGAAAAAGGAACTTGAAAGGATTTTTAAAAGTGTCCATTCAGATTCAGGATTTTGAAGGACATCCTAAAAATGATCTAAGTCAGAAAAATAAAGTTCTAAGAATATACAATGTTCCAAAAGCGTTTTTAGGAAGTTTTTAGGACTTGAAAATCTTGAAAATCTCTTGAATTCCTTTGAAATTTATTGAAATTCCTTACAATCATTTGACATCACTTTAAATCCCTTAAAATCTTTGAAAATCCTTTGAAGTTTCTAAAAATTTTTTGGATTTTCTTTAAAAAAAAAAAAAATTCGTCAGACTATAGACGTCTGAAACTTCAACCCAATATTCTGAAAGACCTTTGTTCAAGCTTTGAGAAAAAAGAACTAAACATATTTTTCAATATTGAAAAAAATCTCTAACAACAAATGAGCACACAAAAATATATATTCAGCTAATTTTGCTAATAAGTAGTGGAAAAAATGTAGAGTACAATCGCTGTAGGGTTCTCTTCGTGTAAAGTCGGTTGATGTGGAGATGGATTTTGTTTCCTGTTGTATTTGGGTTTACTGCCCCGTGGCAGCATCCTATTACTAGAGGCAGAGTCCTATTGAGGTACGAAAAGGCGAAAGAGGACGGGTCACGTGTAGCCTCGTTTTGTATCCTGTTTCTGCATGGAGCAACATTAAAAGCCGATGCCGCGACCCATCGTTTCGCTCAGGATATTGGTTTCTGTACTCCCAGTATTTCCGGTTTCGGTGGCTGATACAGCAGCAGCGGCAGGCGTATGTAGCAGCCTAGCAGATAGGTAAAACGAGTAAAACGGGTAGGAGGACGAGACTGGCCTTGGTAGTTGTTGCTGCCGTTGCTGTACTGGTGCAGCAGCAGTAACATTGAATAATCAGATAGTCCTCTGACACAGGACGCGTCTGCCGATTTATTTAACTTGGAAAGCTGACTTACATTTCCGGTATTGATCGAACGCCCACGATATCATACGAACATATATATCAAGCTAGCAACCCTGAAGGGTGTCTTTCTTCTGATCTGAAGCAGTCATTCGACTGACATCGACTTCCATTTCATTCCGACATTAAAGATAAAGATACGTATATATATTTTTGATTCAGGAATGCGTACGCCTACCACAATGGGTTCGTCGGAAAGAAGCTTTCAGACAGTTTAATCGAGTTATCTCGACGCGCAACTCTCAATGCAATCCTCTGTGACGTGAAGCTTTCGAGCCTGCTGCTTCGGTTTCATTGCTGAATTGCATTGGAATCGAATCAACTTCCTACAAAGAAAGATAAATGAACCACCGCTACGCTCGATGCTATTTCTCAGTTTGTCGTCGCAGGGGATCAGAAAAGAAATGCAAACTGAATTCCCATCAATGCTGTTATTCATAGATATTTATAAAGCAGTGCAACTCTCTGAGGAAAATATGAAATAATATTTGCACGAATATTGAGAATGTATGGTATTAGTCTGCTGGAATTGCGTACATGGGTAGGGGTGTAAAAGTAGCAAAAATTTGGACGTGTTATAGTTTATGGAAAACCCTTCAGGGACCGGGATAAGAAATCTGAAATATTTTAGAATTAAATATATAATGTGCACTTTAAATAATGAATATGAATATGAATGTTTCAGGTGGTGCTGTTATCATGGTTCCCCCAACGAATCAAACGAAGCTGGAAGGTGAAAAGGTTCAGTTTTCCTGTGAAGCGAAGGCTCTACCAGGTAACGTAACAGTTCGATGGTTCCGAGAAGGTGCATTGGTAACGGAAGTGTCGGCCTTGGATACCAGAGCCTCTGTCCGGATGGACGGAAGTCTTGTGATCAACCCTGTCAGCGCAGAAGACTCTGGACAATACCTGTGCGAGGTTACAAATGGAATTGGAGAACCCCAAGCAGCTAGTGCTTACTTAAATGTTGAATGTATGTAGCGCTTAAGACTTTTTAATTAAGACTCAACTGTTTTCTTTGAGGTTCAATTTGAATTTTTATTTTAAATGGCATTTTTTTATCTCCAGACCCAGCTAAAGTTACGTTCACACCGACCGTCCAGTACCTACCTTTTCGTTTGGGAGGGGTCGTCCAGTGCTACGTGAAGGCCAATCCCCCTGTACAATATGTGACTTGGACGAAGGACAAGAGGCTATTAGAACCGTATCAAACTAAGGATATCGTAGTTATGAACAATGGTTCCCTGTTGTTCACTAGAGTCAACGAGAACCATCAGGGAAAGTACACTTGTACACCTTATAATGCTCAAGGCACGCAGGGTAGCTCAGGACAAATGGAAGTCCTTGTACGGAATCCACCAGTCTTCACTATTGAACCCGAACCAACATACCAGAAAAAGGTTGGAGAAACCGTGGAAATGCACTGTGATGCTCAAGAAGGAGAGGGTACACAAAAGCCCTCGATTACGTGGCAGAAAGTAAGATGTCCAGCTTAAAAAGACTTTAGTAGAAAACTTCAATGGACAGTTTTGAAGAGAGTTAAAACCCTTTGTTTGTTATTTATCATTTCAGAAGGATGGAACTGGAATCCAACGAAATCGGGCAAAGATCGTCGGTGGTAATTTGACTATTGACAGTCTCCGACGTCAAGACTTTGGGTATTATCAGTGCGTTGCATCTAATGAAGTGGCGACTATCACTGCATCCACACAGCTGATAATCGAAGGAACCCAGCCTCATGCTCCGTTCAATATTACCGGTACCGCAAGTGAATTCTCAGTCAATTTATCGTGGTCCCCAGGATATTCAGGAGGACCTGATTACAAGCAAGACTACACTGTTTGGTAAAACTACTCTTCATCAAAGAAATTGGAAAAAGATGTGAGAAAGGCAAGTGAGGACATAATGAATGAAATTTGTATTGTGTTTAGGTATAGGGAAGCTAGTACAGTGGAGTGGACTACGATTCCAGTGACACCATCTGGTAGTACGTCTATGCCAATAAGCAATTTAACACCTGGTACTGCCTATGAATTTCAAGTATTTGGAAAAAATGCTCTTGGCGAAGGCGTGCACAGCAACATTTTTACTATCAAAACACTTGGTAAGGTTTTTATTCTAAGTTATTGTTTGTGGTGTCTTTGAGTTTCTGCGTTTTAGTAGTACTATAGATCTTCTCTACTAACATTTTACACATCGTATTAACTGTTTCTACTTCCTCTTTTCTTCTGCTGCTTAAAACAGACGTTAGTTTTGTCGGACATACAACGCATCCAACTCCAAGAGCCACGGAACAAAATGGTAAGAACAACTTCACAATTCCCAAGATCAGAAACTGACTCGTATATTTTCGAGATTGTTTCTGATCTTCCAAAAATGGAGATTTTCTTATTCCAAGTGAAAAGGGGCTCTGGTTGCGACCTTCTAATAAGCCAGACTTTTTTATAAAATAAAATGAGTAAACTTCGGAAGACGTATCCATTGCAAAAGTTAAAAAACTTTTATCCATAGCTTCTAAAACACCGGATTTTCGCAGTTTACGGTTGCGAAAGAGCCTTACATCAGAATATTGGCTTCTTCTGGCGAAAGGCTTTTGCCTTATTCCGAGTAAGTTCAATCCAAGTATCTCCGTCAGTTTGGAATCGCAGCAAAAGTTTGAAAGTTAGAAAAGCCTCGTCTCGACCATCAAAAGACGGAACTTCCATCGCATCGCATCGCGATGTATCGTATCGGAAAATCTATTGAGCTGTTTCGCTATACTTCCTCCTTTATTTCCTTTTCCCGAATTCGCCGGTTCATTGCTCGATATTTGTATACAATCGTCTCCTCTCTTCTTCTGCTCTTCTTTTTTTTTCTCTATCTTGGTTTCTCAACACGTTTGTAAATATAAGTTTCACGTTTTCTTCATATCTTTCCAAGCATGCACCACCCTTTCAAAATTGGCCCGTTTCCAATAACTCGATTAAACGTCTAAAAGGAATGAAGTAAGGTTTATGGTGACTTTCAGTATCTTTGTTTGGGCCACTTTTTTATTTGAGTAACTCCAATGTCCAAAAAATGAAAAATTTCAAAAAAATTAAACTTGTGCTGAATTGTGCTAGGTTTGTGCATAAGTTTCATTTTTTGTAAATTTAAAGTTGGCGTAGCCAACTTCCTGGACATATCGCATGATCTTTGGTTAACCCATCAAATTATGATTTACTTCTTCTCTCATTTCAGACATCCTAGATTATAATTCCCTCGTATTCCCGACTGATTCGACTGGGAACGTCATATATCCGCGAATCATGAGGCCCAAAGGTATCGTTTTACAGTTTTTTAATTTACTTTTATTATTATTTATTGCTCAATTTGAAATTCCACATTATCCCTTCCATTTTCCAAGGACTGATCTTGCCATTAATTCTCGTTCAAGTTTTCCATTTTCTCTAATAGGATTAACCATTATTGCGTGGGGGTGAAAATTTGAGAAATGCTGTAGAAAAAGGAGCTTCTAACTAGAACCTGCAAAAAATGTTAATCCACTTAAGCCATTCGTGCCTCCTGAGAGCGGAAGCATGAGAAATCAAGGGATAGAAATATAGTAACTTGATACATTTTAAACGCGCCAAAATGTTCGACACAATTACGACGCTAATTCCGCAATCCCGTTTTAATACTAGGGTCGCTAGAGTGGCGGAATTTGAATGCCATGCAGCGCGTTTATATCGCAACCCATCGAAAATCAGTTTATCCCACGGAACGAAATTTCGTTATTCTGAACTCGTGTCGCTACTCGTATATTACGCTTTTTGCACGCTCGTGCCACTTGTACTTGTTGTCCCTTTTTTCCTTTTTTTTTTACTACCATTCGTGCTCCGCAGTCGCCTGAACGTTTGTCGATTCTCTGCATACAACATCGGTGGTCAGCATATCCGAATTGGCAGCCTGTATATGAAAAGTCCCATCATCGCATCGTGCCGGAAGTATAGGAACACCACATTTGTTCGTGCTTCGAAGCGAAAAGCCGTCTGCATGAAATATCTGATGAATATCACGATGCTAAAAAGGATTTCCAATCGATTTCCAAAAAGTCTGTTCCACTTCCAAAAATGTTCAATATTTCAAAATGAGAGGGAATCATTATATTTTAATCTGCCAAGCTTTAAACCCAACAGAGCAGGACCCTCTACTGTTATCAAAATTTTAATAACGCTGCCAATTGAAATAATATTCCTCGATTTAGTCTCATGTGAAATTTATTTATTTTTCCCATCTTGTTTGCATAGAGTGTAGGCAAATCCTCCAACATTTTTTGGATACTTCTCGTGATTTTCCCGATATATCGTCCTCTACTCATGCACGCTAAACCGCCAGACTGCTTAATTAATTCGCTTCCAACGCAATGAAAACCGCGAGCTTCATGAAACATAAAAAAATATATTCACGATCCATTTTAATAATCATGAGTTTGTGGGCTTGGGAATAAATAAAAGATGCAAATATTTGATCAAAACATTTCTTTTAGTCAAAATCAAACAACTGAGTCTCCCATGTATGCGAAATTGTTTTACTCGACATGTAGTAACTCAATCAGTTTGAAATTTTTCATATTATTCTGCTTACAAATGGCAAAGAAAATATTTCGTCTCAAAAATCATCAAAATCATCAATCTTTTGAAATCCATGAATTCCTAGGAGAACCTTTTGAAACTCTTTAATATTTAGAATCCTTTAATATCATTTAAAACCTCATCAAAATTTCTTAAAATTCCTAGATTAAAATCCTGTAAAATACCTTATTTCTTAGAATTTCTTTGAAATTCTTTTGAAATTCTGTGAAATATCCTTAAATATTGTTCAAACCCTGTTGGCTTTTGAGTGGCTTGAAGATGTAAGAAATAAAATAAAATAATCCCGCGCGTGTCGGTTTGCTAGTGCTTCTAAATTTTGATGAAGAAGTAAGTCGAGTACTAACATATTTGTCGATTCTTCTCAGCCACTCATACGAACGAAAGCTGCTTTTTTAATGTTCACGTATAAAAGTTTACCTAGGCCATTGCAATACCGAAAAAATGGAAAACATAAAAATGGCAGAAGCTGTATGGGCTGCCCTCGAATGTTTGCCTTTGCTTATTGCAAAAAATAACTTTTTCCCGTCGATACGGGCAGATCGTTATAACGCTTGTAAAACCTTTTATAGACGGATATTGTGTTTCAGTGCCATGGTAGACCCATTAGTAATTCGCTCGCGGACCAACTTGCATCGTATCGACGTGCTATTCCTATTGGCCTGATTCAATTAAACGCCTACTGCTGGATATTTTTATGTTTGCATAAACGTTATCGTATATTCAAACAGGCAACTGTTTTTATCGCACTGGCAGGACAATATATCGCCACAAAGTTGCTCTTAAGTCGCGTGCACTCGGACATTTTCATATAATTTATTGGGACTGGAAAACAAGAGGGTGGATTCGTTTTCTAATCGCAAAGGAAGAAAAAAAGGTTTTGAAAGGTTTTTCATCTGTATGATTTTTCCCCATGTGTGAATAAATAAAATAGGTCTTGAATATATTGAAACAGTAATTTTCATATGCAGTTTTAGATTAAAGAGAACAGAAAATGTACACTATGAATTTTATTCATTTTACTCCACTTCGTGTGATTGTGATGTAGATACGCATATTATATGAATAGAATTTAATTAGCTTCCTGAGTAATTGAAGCGTGCTAGGGCAATAATGTTTTATGAAACATCAAATTGTTTCATAACCGAATGCATTATTGTGGTGCACATTTTAATTATTAATTTAGCACATTGCAGGCCTTACAAATCAGGTTCTATTATTTCCCCTATTTTCAGTCAATAGAATAACATTTTCTTTAAATTTTTTAAATCGTTTGAAAATATCTTGATATCTTGTTAATTGGAAAATAAATGCTGATATGCAATTGTCTTGAATTCTTGATGAATTCTTCTGAGCTCGCCTAAAATTTTCTTAAATACCTCTTGAATTCACTTCACTCTTCATCAATTTCACATAGAATTATTTTGAATTAATTTTAATACATTTTGATGAAGTTAAATGAAGTTTTATTGAATTCACTTTGAATTTTATTAAACCTGTCTTTATTTATTTAAAAGATCTTCTGATTTCTTTAGAATTCTTTTTCATTCTTTTTGAAATTCATTCAATTTAATTGAAGTATTTAGTTTAAAATCCACTTTTTTTATTAAAAAGAGTCCTAGTTTTAGGATATTTTGAGATTATTCTGAATATTTGCAAAATTAATTTACATAAAAATCACAACAGTAGGTTTTTTTCTTTTTGTTCCTCACATTGCAAAAACTATCTAATGTTCAAGAAGAAAGGTACCCTTTGAGCTTTAAAAAAGTACCCTTCTCATACGGATTGTGAGTCCTGACATTGGATTAACCTATTAGATTGATGATTACATTATTTTGTTATCAGGACCAAAACCAGGTCCACCAAGGAACGTAACAGTCACAGAAAATGACAGTGGTTTCATTATTTCGTGGCAACATCCAGCGGAAAAGACCCATCTTGTGCAGTTCTATACCATTAGATACAGAACGGATGGACCCTGGAAGGATCTGAACAAAGGACGAATCCGAGCCGAAGATACTCAGTTCTTAGGTAATTAAAAGACCAAATTAAAGATACATAAAGATCCATCTAAGATTAATGATATTTTTTAGATGTGATTTGTTTCATGACATTTTTTTTTACCCTATCCAGTGAAAAATTTGGTGGGAGGAAGGACCTACCACTTTCAAGTCTTTGCCAATTCTTCGACAAATTATGGGGCAAGTGATGAGGTAAAATTCGCAGTGCCGGCTCGAGTGAAGCATAAAGCGATAACCGCTGGCGTTGTGGGCGGTATTCTCTTCTTCATCGTAGCCATCATCCTCAGCATATGCGCGGTAAAAATATGCAATAAACGGAAGCGACGAAAACAAGAGAAAGGTATGAAGCCCTGTGGCTACTTCAGTTGAAACATCTTGCCCGCTTATGCCGGCACCTGTGCTCCTGGAGTCGTTCCTATCTTCGTTCACAATATTCGTAACTGATCCTTCTATCATTAATTTTCATTCTGCTTCACCATCATCCATCGTCATTATTCATTACATCTACAGATTGCATTCTACAATTTATGGATAACTACGAAAATTTCGACAACTGTCTATCTTTTTCCATTAATAAGTCTCAATCTTTAAGTTCTTGCCACTATCTATCTGTCAGATAGAAAAGGATAGACAGCATTGGGCACTGGTGATGCTCATGAGTCCAAAATGGACTGTATATGTTTCGAGAACGACGACATGGTATCGCAGGGGCTAGGCAAGCATCTGAAATCTGAACATGTTTGTTTTTAACATAATTTTGTAACATTATAGAACTGCTTTCAGCGTATAATATGGTGGCCTGCCGGGTCACTGACGCTCGCAACGGCGCAGGGCAGGGGCCCCAGGGAACAGTGCCTTTAAAAAAGTGAGTTTCAACCTTCACGGCTTCTTTCCTTCTCATAATAATCAAGACTAAAGTCTCCTTTATGATCTAAATTATGATATGTAACTTAAGAATTTAGACCGATCTGGTCACATTTGCTAAGACTTGCACCAAAGTTAAAGAAGTTGACATATTCAGAAAATATTCAAACAGCTGAAATTTCTAGTCTTACTAGCAAATGCGACTTGGAAGTTATTTAGGAATAGGGAAAATATAGTTATGAATAAGTCCCCAAATAATAGGCGACCGAAGCACCGTAAATGCGAAAACCTCTCACGAGTGATATAGATAAAGCTGTAATTTTAGATGATCGAAGATAAAAGAGAGCGAAGCTCCCTTAAACAAACAATTACCCGGAAAGTATTCAAAACCCTTTTATCTTCTCGTCTACATAACACTAAACTCTTAGTTGCATTTAGAGACCGGCAGACCTTAACCGCACCAGCAGAGGTATTTTGGACGAGGTTTTGGAGAACGACCTAACTCACTTTGGTAGATACCATGTAGCCTGTAACTGATGGACGGCATACTTGTTCTTGCCTCATACTTTGTCAAGTCTATGAATTCTATTTTCCTCGAATACACGCTATCTGAAGGATGAAATCGCATCGTTATATAGCATTGCGTCAATTCGAAAAAAAATGAAACCAATACTCGTCACAGAATTATTATTTGAACGTACGGCATCCAAAAGTCCACAATACGACTGCAGTGATGCCTATTCTGGATTATGAATTTGTTTCTTAATAGCATTTCGACATCATATAGTATTATTATATGTTATTGAAAATTCCGCAGACCGGAAATTTAACAAAAGTGTAAATTATTATTTCATTCTCAATAAATCTTTTCATTTAGTCTGCACTCTTATTTTCTTTCCTTGCAAATCAAATATCACATCTTTTCTTTCTGCACTCGGCATTTTTGCGTCACATTACTTTTACATTATTTACTGATCGTACATATCCAGAACGGGCTGTACGGTTCAGCTACTGCCTGGGAATCATTCTGTGAGTCTGAAAAGAAATTTTGCATTTTAAAAAGTAGGATAATGTCAAAATAACGTGAGAGAATTAATTGATACGCGTCGAATTTGAATTCAGAATAACTCATCGGTGGCAGTTGCTCGTCGTGGATGATTACTCCTTAAATAAATCAACTTCTTTCTCCAATCAAGTTAGAATTGTTAAAGATCTGTGAAAATTGACAATCCAGAAGCGACTTGCAGCCGTGCCAGGCGATGGGGGAGAATCAGACTCGGCGTGTTGAAGGGGACAAGTTATATAATTTCTGTTGATTAGAGAAGCATAAGTTTGTTGTTGGACTGTTCTCGAATCATGGCTCGACACACAACGTGGTGTCTCTTGTCCTCTGTGTTCTGTAGGTCGACAAACTTAAACGCGTGCGGCGAGTCAGTGTCGACGCTGACCCGTTGCAGCCCGTTGAATCCGCAACCACAACCTCTTCATCAACCACTTCCTACGCAAGTAACCCCCGGCAATGCCACTTCGGAGCAGGTCCACGAGGCCCCCCCGAATCGTGATCGTGATCATCACGCACTCCATCTCGATAACCGAGATTACGAGAGTGTATTTATCATAGAGAGGCGGAACAGTAAGCCTAACATCCGCTAGCCAGACGAGTCAGTACCCAGACCAGTCCCAGATCGACCCGACCAATCGATCCATCAAAACGAAACAATTTTTGTGGTGGGATACATCACCCACTATTTTTACTACTGCTACTACTACTACTATTACTTAAATTACTGCTACTGCTACAACCATTACTTTACTATAACTACTACTACTGCTACTACTACTACTACTACTACTACTACTACTACTACCACCACTACTACTACTACTTCTACTGCTACTACCACTGATACTATTCGAGACTGCTCTGTTCTGCAATGCGACCTGACCTGTATTACTACTCAACTACTGCTACTATCATCATCACCACAACTACCACTACCTATCTGCTACTACTTAGGATGATTGTCATGAATGTAGATGAGATGAGCAATACAGGCAAACCGCTAGGACTCACTCGATCATCCAGTCAGTACCCTACCTTCGTTCGGCGGGATAGGGAGTACATAGATAGACGAGACAAAGTAGCCTTTTCCAAGATGCTTCAAGAGTAATCGATCGTTCTGCTTGCTTTTGTCGCACCATTATCATTGCTCTAGTCTCAAGTATCATCTTATATCTCAAACGTTTCTTTGCTATTCAATAGATATATCTCACTCACCTACTGTTCACCATCTCGTTTTCTTATCCAACTTTATTATCGACTCTTTCACTTTCACTCTAATCACCACTTTCTTCATTTACCTAATTTCAACTTAATCACTCGACCAGTTTGCTCACCGTAGAAAACACTCGATCATATCCATTCATTTGGAGATCATCGAGTTTGCCTTCGAGTTTTATTTAGATTCTTAACTCCTTACTGCAGAACATCTTTCAAAATACTTTTCTGAACGTTCAAATGAACGACTTATTGTATATTGATTTCTGGATAAAATAGAATATTGGAAAGGAATACTTCATTCATTTGGACGATCAAAACTTTGGTACATAGCATTCATTTAATTGGAAGATAATGCATAAGGAGTTAGAATCTGGTATGAGGGTATGCGTCTTTTATTCTCGACGTTCTGTATAATATCCTTTTATTTACACGTATTTACTCATTCTCACGTTCAAAACTCCTTCACCATCTTTTTTTTCTTTGAGTCGTAGGTGTATGCAGCAAATTTTTCGGTAATACTTTTTTCGATTACAAAAATACCATTCCATATCAAATCATTTCATTTGTTGCTTATGGCGACCTCATAAGACGCATGCAGCTAATGCATCGCTAAAGCTTAAGTAAAGCACGATAATTTCGAAGCTAAGTTACTTCACAACATTACCGAGGTTGGCAGATATTGACCTCTAAAATAATATTTCTAAGATCTGCAAACATCGAGAAATTAGTCTCAAGCCTATTCAAAGTTCATTATTGGGTATTCGATATTAATATTAAATAATATTAAATAAGAGCTCCCCTGATGAGCGAAAAATTAATGTAACTCATGCCTTCTTTACTGTTAGCAATTACTTAAAAATGTTCTCATGATTTCCAGATAAAGCAATACTCCTTAATACGTAAATGCATCAATAATAAAATAAACTTTGCGAACCTCGGTATACCCTTTTCGAAGACTTGGAAAACATAAAAAAAAGCCATTTAAATCCGCGAAACTAGCGGATTGCTATGTGACTCTAAAGTTTTGTGTTCTTCTTGGTTCTTTTCAGTTTGTCGATACTAGAAGACTCATAAAAAACACACAAAAACAGTAATAAAAGTAGGTATACATATACCCATTGAACCTGCGATACACCCAGATACCATTCCCTTTTTTCTGTTTATCGTTCGTTTTTTGCACAGTACCTATCATTGTACAACCTTTATTGAAACCAAATAATCGATAGGTTTCTTTACCGTTCGAACATATTCCACTCCGTTCTATATAGATTATCATCTGGGCTACTTGATCCACTTCAATCTAACTTCTTACGTTTATAAACATATTCATCTGATATCAAAAATATAGATTTACATCTAAAAGTGGTTCAAGTAGGTTTGATATTGATCTCTCGACTGTACCTTGTAGATTATATTTTGCGGTGTAAGTTTAATTTATTAAACTTTTTCTTTAAGTGCAGTCGTACAATTTAAAAAAAAGCTAAACTTCATTTTCTAGATCTTTATTCTCATCTAAATCTTCTTCCTGATTCAAATAAATATGATTTCACCGTTTCCAATTTAAGAAAAGAAGATCTGACCTTCATACTTTTTTTTAACTTTGAAAATTCGATTTACTGTAAGAAAAATGTTTCACGGATTGCAATATGGGTTGATCAGGATTCAGTCTGGGTCCTAATGGGTCCTAACCGCTATTTCTTCTTCGTAGTGTTTTATATATATGTTTTTATAGAAATATTTCTGCGTTTTTTTGAAATTCCCAAAAACACCATTTTATCAAATTTATGTGTTTCATATTTGTTTTTTTAACATTTTTCCTTGGCTCCACAATGTTGAATAACCACTCTTTAAACTCAAACAAGATCTTTCCTTACGTGAATGAAACATAATCTACTCGCAGTAGATTACACTTTTACACGTGACATGTCATATATCTATTTACTCCCTAACACTACCGCCTAGAAGTAATGTTCGGTTATTTAGAGTTATATTTATTATTATTCTCATTATTATTATGATTCTTATTATTACCAGAATTGTTTTTGTGAATGTAATCGTTGTGTTACAACATTCTCTCTCCCCCATCTTTCCTTGCTGCCGGACCCGAAGGAGCAGAAAAGGTGACAAGTTTCGGTGCACCTAATTCCACGATTGCTACCACAAAAAAAAATTAATTAAATTAAAAAAATGTGGAACAAACTTTTATGAGAAAAAAGATTCACTGTCCTCCACCGCATTACCCTCCTCTACCCTAAAGTCACTCCCAACCACAGTATCGCACCGGAATGCGCATGAGCATGCATCCCACCCTGCATCCGTTATTATCATCCGTATTAATTATTATAATCGTATGTTTGCCTAATTTTATTTTGTTTATTAACGTTGCGTCAATGTTGCACGTGATTGTTGTCTTGGTGATGTTCGGAAAGTGCAGGAAGGCAATTCAACTTAAAAGTTAATCCTGAAGTCTTATATCTTTCTCAATTTTCTTGAATCAATTTTCTTGAATCAATTTTTTTTGGACTAATTATCTTTGCCTTCCTCCACAATCTGTTCAGCACACATCAAACCTCCACTTCCCATACTAACGCTCTTCTCTATTATAGACCTAGACAGAGCCGAGTACCAGGTCTGAGTCTCTTACGAGAGATCTTAAATGCTGATACACCCGACTCATCCCGAGGTCGTCCCCTGGGTAAAATTTCACGGGCTGCTGATGGCCGCTTTGTCATATCGGACTCGGCGCTCAGCTCAGCCAACAACAGTATTCTGGACGCCTCGAGTAGCGACGATGGTGGTTTTCTACCTAAAACTAGACTGAAATCATCCTGGAGACAACCGCTCGTTGGTATGAGTCAGCTCAGTCTCAGGTCAGACGGAAGTGGCGTCTCGATAGGAGTGGTGCAGCCTGGACACCTCGGTTCTATGATGCCCCTTGTCAGGCAGCCGACGATATGCACAATATCCTCACCGAGGTTCCTCGCGAGCTCGCCAAGCGGAGCGCAGATTCCGTGGACACCTGTCTACCTCAGCGATCTCAGCTCAGTGCGACAACCATCTTCCGGGGAACGTTCTTTTCCAACCCCACCTGGATACGTTCAACTGCGGAGTGTCCATCAGCGGTACAGCCAGGAGCTACCCTCTCTCAAAGCGATTCATGCCGAGTCGAGGAGGTTCGTGCCGGTTCAACCTCTGGCTACATCCTCGCCACCACAAACGGCTGGAAGACCCAGGGCCAGGCTACTACCCAGACACGCCAGACACGCAAGATCCGCCCCCGAACTTGCCGCCTCACCTGATCTCGAGACGTCTCCGGAAAGCAGGTCCAGCAGTTCTGGGTTTGGTAGCAAAAACACCTCGCAGCAGAATCAGAGTTCCAGAAGCGGTAGCACAGTAGCAGAGTGGAGACCACCTCCCTACAGGCCGCCACCACCTCCACTCGTAGGTAGGTGGCTGGAGCTTCAAAATCACGGTTCCAAGGCATCCCAAACTCATATCCAGAATGCGGTTGATGCCGGAAGTGTCGATGGTCACTACGAGTTTGACCCAGTGTCCTGCACCCCGACACCAACGTCTGCTTCTACGCCGACGAGAGAAGAGCGACCTCCGGCTCATCAAATGCACACGATACACATGCCACAGATACATCAGGTTCACACTGTTCATCATCAGCCGGCGAGGTATTCACGGGACAACATTGAAGCGAGGGTACAAGCAATGAAGGCCGAATTTCATCAGTTCCGACAGAGGCAAGCCAGAAGAAAACAGAGTGTTCATTTAGAAAGCGCTTGCTGATCTTTGGTGCTAAATTTTTTAAAGAGAAAAGGTTGCTGTTCGATACCAGAAATCCATCTACGACATGATCTCAATAACGAGGCGCGAGTATCTAAATATGTATGTAAGAATTTTACGGAAAAATTTTAAGGTAGAATTTATTACTTGAAGATTTGTTGCCTCGACTAAGGAGCATTCGAGACGACATTGTCGTCCTTGGTGTGTCAAACATAAAGATAAACGAGTTTCCACCTTTACTGGTCATATTTTACTCCGCACTTTAAGAAGCAATCATTTGTATACTGTCGACTTGACCAGTCTAAATTAGAATCTGTTAATCATTAAACGAAAAGCACATGCGAAATGTTTTCGACGGCTTAGCGAAAACATTACTGATCACAAACGGACAAGACATACAAACGCTCCAAAGAAACTGTACCACTTACGTACTGTATATCTTTTAACGACGAAGTCATAATAACCTAATCTTAAACTGTAAGTAATAATTATTAATGAAGAAAAAAGAAAACACTCAAATAATTAATGATGAGCAATGGACTCTAAACGTGATATTAGGCCGAAGCTTGCCTCGAGATTGCTTAAGGACTCACTCGTATTGCACTGCCTGTCTAGGGTTTCGCTAGTAACCCAACATATTATCGGCACAATAATTTTTCTTAAGCAACGTAACGAGAATAAGTATCGTTCTTTAAATTTATCGCGAAGTCGAACTGTGGCGAATGTGAGCATATTAAATTAGCGGCGTCTTTTTCTGATGTTGTTTGTTGGACTATATAGCAGCCTTGTGATGCATCATTTTCACGGGTCATCGAATACGAATTTTTACACGATCTAAATACTGTTAAAATGTATAGGAAAATTCTCGGCAGCCGCCTAGGGAGTTGTACTCTCGTCGATTATGAACTCACGTTGATGAGTCAAATAGAACACATTCGCCCAAGTGCGACTCTCTCGGTACTTGTATACTCGAAAATAAAAAGAGAAAAGCATACCTCTAAAGGTACACGAATTGTTCTCAGTAATCCACCTAATTCTCACCAAACGCATTGTATCAAATCATCATCGAGGTCAGGAGCTAGGAGTGAGAATTTTTGGGATACAATTTTTATAATCTTGTAATTCTTCTGAAAGAATCAAGAAAGATAGTTCAGCTTGGGGTGATCTCTCATTTCTTGCCGGAAGTGTGTATCTCCTGATTTAAACATTAATTCGCATCCCTTTTAAAGTAATTGCTATCCTCTGATTAAATCAATTTATTATTAGAAAAAAGATAAGATTTTGACTTTCATCAAACGATACGTTTTTTTTTTTGCTTTTTACTTTTGATATCTCAAAAGTTCTCGAACCATCGCACCCACCTCAAGTACATTTTACTTTCTTTTTATAGTACAAATAATTATTTATATAAATATATATACTATCGTTAGTAAGTAATTAGCAAAGACTCTACTCACGATTCAACTATACTTGGTATAAAAGCAGACAGGACGTGTTGTGGAAAAAGAACTGTACAGTCCAGAAATGCAACTTGTATTATTATTAAGAGAGTGCAAGTTAACGAATGAGCGTTGAACGAATGAGTGAACGTTTTAGAAGACACACGAAGAGCAATTATAATAAACAAAAAAGAAACAAAACAGTGATGTATAACAAATGGAGACGAAACAAAGAGTACCAATATTCTAAAGTAATTCTAATAATTGAATTAAAAATTTGATAATTAATTGATATTGTAAATCGTAACGATGTAGCGTGTAGTGAATTAATCAACGAGACGACGAAGGCAGTCAAAGGGCCGATGATAGATTTTTAATATGAAACGACCGAGGATACTCGGTCATTGCTGTTGTAACATATTAATTATTAATGCATAGTTAAAGATAATGTGTACTGAATGTTCGTGACTCTCAGACGCAGTTCGACCCTTTACGGAAGAATTTATATTAATTTATTTTATTCAACAAGTATTAAGAATATATTGGAAGAAAATTGATGAAAAATATACTGAAATGTATTGAAAGCGAAAGTAATGTTATTTTATATGAGAAATACTCTATTTTACAATTCATGAATCTTATTAATACTAATTGTTATTATATATATATAGGTCTTTTAAAAATTTCAGTAAGCAATAACATCGGTAGTTATTTATTTAAGTAATTTATCTATTTTTTGAATCAAATGCGTATTTGTAAAGGGTCAGAACAACGTAACCGATCTGTCCGACGGAAATGTTAGCTGGAATGAAATGAGAGACAATAGAGGTGTATATTACCGTAACGGCTAAGCTATTTTAACCGATTTACCATTTCAATTCTAAAATATCCAATTTTCGAATGAGGAAATCATTTTAATCTACGAACTTAAGTTATAGAAATAAATAATTGATGGTGCTCTTTTCTCGTAACGAGCACTGACTATTCGTCTCGAGCTTCTTCTTTAAAACCTAGATTTCAATCATGTAAATAAAAATTACTGGTAGAATTTACAGATGCATTCAACGCTCAGGAAATCTACGTCGCGTATTATACAGATGTAATCGTCGTGTAATGCACAATTTTTTTAAATTTAGCTAATAATCACGTGAAAGAGGTGCGCAAGAATTTTCAATTACGTCAGGAAAATTGTACATTAATCAGCATCAATTTTACGGTAATTTACATCACTAGAAAAATAGCGTCGGCTGAGCGCCTCCATCAGCCGTCGTGTCGTTTTCGCGTCGTCGCCACGTCTAGATAAGCGATAAGCGATAAACGATAAACGATAAGCGTGTAAGTAACATGTAGATATATCATAGTTAGATACAACGATCTCAAAATGACGTGGATCGCTAAACCTTATGGTCACTGTATTAAGAGTATATGCATAAATTACACAGAGAGACGAAATATGCATTGAGTACCGCGCAAGAAGAAGAACACCTATGGTTGAATCGTGAATCGGTTTTGACGATCATTCAAAGTATTTTATATTTCTGCGACTTGGTTTGATCGATACTTTCAGTAATTTTCGACAACAGCTATCTCTTTTCATTCAACTTACCACCATACGGGTGTTTTGTTGTCTATTTGATTGCTTCGACCACCTTGGTTATGAGGACTGATCCTCGAATCTTTCGTACAATGATTTCCCACCTACTTCCGTACCTGAAAGCCATTTTTGTGACGTTCTTCGAAAAACTGTATTAAAGTGCATTAGCCGTTATAAAAGGCACCACGCAAAATTTCTTTACGCGAAACTTCCACGTATTTAAAATTCTAGACTAAAAGTTGACTCGTTTTTTGAGACTCACTGCTTCCTAGAATTGTAAAGATGAAGAATTTTTTCTTAAGGGAACTTTGCCTGAGTGTCATTACAGACTGACTATGTGGTTAAGAACGGCAAGTTGTAATTATTACAGAGAGGCTGTATATCGAACAATGGGCTTCTCCAGTTTTCCATTGTTGTATTTATTAATTTTTTTTTTAACGAGCGTAAGAAAGCGTTTCGACCAATCACGTATCTCATGGCTGACGGGTACAAATATTTCAGCAGTAGCTCTGTACCGCTTCGCACACGTGGGATCAGTTTTAATTTTCGCGGCAAATATTTGCATAATCTGCATCTCTATTTACAATAGCGTCTCCCCGCATTTTGTAATCATTGAGGAAGAACTGAAATCTGTCGAAAACACGCGTGATGATTCGTGACAGAGCTAAATGCGAGGTTTAAGTGATCGTGTTGATATTATGCTTACGGTTATGAAGATTATGATTGTGGTTATGATTATTATTAAATGCACTCTCACGCAACTCTTAAGAAGAGAACAATCGTTTCCGTCGATTTCCTCTCCCAGTACAAGTGTTTATTTAATTATTATTATTTCTTAAGTAAGATATGTTTGTATATTTGCTATTATAATAATACAGATATTCACTTTATTTGCTTTAAGCGCTGCTTTCTTGTCTGACTTGCGATTTGACAACTTTTCGTTTTTCATTTCTTCACATCGATCTTGTATTTCCAAATTAACCATTTTTTTACACTAAATCTTCTTTCTAATTCGGAATTTTTCAGTTTTTTTTTTATCAAATCCGTACATTCTCGCGACTACGTGAACTCCAAGGAGTACTAACTTAGAAAAAATTGTAGGCAATTTATTATTAAACAAAATGAAAAATAAAGCGACATTTGAAAGAAAAATCAAAAGATACGAGTTATTTAATATCCTCTCATTTATATTCTGCAACTGATTCAACTCACAAGGAACCCTATAGGTAGGTGTCACCCTCCGATTTTCTTTGTTTTTACATATGTTGTAGTACTGGAAACTAGTAAACTATCCCACAATAATTTTTAATTATATAAAAAACTTACAAACGGGCAAACTTCAACTCAAGAAATCTGTAACGGTAACGATAACTAGTTCCTTTTAGAAAGTAACTTACCCATCACTGGAAACAATATTTTGAATTGTTGATGACAAATATTTGATGAAAATAAAAACATCGTCTGAGTAGACGTCTTGAACTTCAGCCTAATTATTTTATAACTTTTGAACTTACACATTGGTGGAAAAAATTGTTATTTAGCAGAATCTCGGCAAGTAATGTAATGAAATAAGAGATTGTACGAAGGGGATCGAGAGCATGATGATTTGCGCAAGACGTCTGAGGATTTGATTGGAATGAATTACAACCATTTCCATGATTTCGTACTTGTCATTTGCAACGAAGAGGAATGCATTAGAATTAGAGCGCCACTTAATTATTTATCCTGCGAATTTACATAATGTGGTCTATTCCATATATTTTTAAATTGTTTTATTTAAAAGCTTTAAAGGTTTCTGGACTCCGACTCTTCATTATTTAATGGGAAGGTTTCGTTTCTTTCCTCTCAAAGAAGGTGAGAGAAGAAATTGATCTCTCTGCGGGATGAAATAATGCAATGGGGTATCATTATCCGCTCTTTATTTCCAGTGAACCAGTCTCGTCCAATCCTGCATCGTGATCCATGCGAATAGGTCCATTATCTCAACAGCGTGACAAGGCTGTAGGCAGTCTACTAATGTACCAAGGGAAGGATGTGACGTAATCTGAGGTCACCCACGCAAACGGCGTTCGACTACCGCGTAGGTACCTACACGTCATGGCATTTAAAAAAAGATATTTCAATTATTTTTTTCAAATATGTATCCAAAGAACTGCGATTTATTTCTTCATGATTTAATCTATTTATTTTATGTAATGCATTTATGTATAATAAATCAGAGTATTATACATTTTAAATACTGTTTTGCCACCTGTAAAAAAAGTGATTTATTGTTGCATCAGAAATGGAATCAAATAGTACGAGTCGGAAATGGAAGTCTTCATTAACAGCGTAGCATAAATGATAATTGCTCGCGTGGGGGGATAAATAAAGTGTCAATTGAGAGATAGGACATCCCTGTTTAGTTTTCGTCTTTCTATGTGCGCATTCCTTCATTTTATTGCTTATAAAAGAAATAAAGGGATAAACTTCCGAAAAGGGTCCACCTTCGATTTCCTTGAAACTGCGTATACATATTTATTTTGATGCGCTGATTTCGAATATGATAGTGAAAATTGGCAAATAGTTGATTTTCATGGTGAAACCATGAAAAAACCATAAAAAATCATGGTTTTTTGCGTTGATCTCAGTTAATATTCAAAACTTTAAAAAGGTTTCAAACAAAAGTTGTAGATCTCATCGAAATACTTATTTTTTGTTTGAAACATTTTTTTCTACGAGTGATAGTTTCTCCGAAAATCAGTGGTACCATGATTCCCCTTTACTATTTTCCTTTAGTATTTCCCTTTACCAATTCCGTTTACTATATCCCTTTACCAAATGCCTTTACCATTTCCTTTTACTATGATTACCCTTTAACATTTGCCTTTACCATATCCCTTTACGATTTTCCCTTCACCATGATTTCCCTTTAAATTTTCCTTTACCATATCCCTTTACCATATCCCTTTACCATATCCCTATACCATTTCCATTTACTATGATTACCCTTTACAATCTGAAGAGCCATGGTTTATAGGTTTATTTTATGAAAGTCGTTGATTTTCTCACTGATTTTCTCGGAAACTATCACTCGTAGAATAAAATTTTAAAGGGATATGGTAAAGGGAAATGGTAAACGGAAATGGTAAA
>JAUESI010000003.1:9576015-9591560 GCA_032275145.1 Synergus laeviventris | reverse complement strand
AAGTGATTTAAAAATATTTGAAGTGGTTTTAAGGAAAATTAAAAAAAATTCTTGGGAGTTTCACAATTGTAAAGTAATTAGAATTTTTACTTTGAGGGATTTAAAATTATTTTAACGAATTTTAAAGGATATTCAAAAGATTTGAAGCAATTTTTATTTTACGTGATTCTCGATAATTTAAAATTATTTTTAAAAAAATTACAAGATTTCAAAGATATCAATATTTTTTAAAGAATTTCCCGAGATTTTAAGTGATTTTAAGGAATTCAGAACGGTTTCAATAGATTTGAAGTTATTTTAAGGAATTATAGAAAATTTTAAAAGACTTCATGTGATTCTAAATAATTTAAAATGATTTCAAAAAAATTTACAAGATTTCAAAAATATCAACATTTTTAAACGAGTTCAAGGGATTGTAAATTTTAAGGATTTTAAGTGATTTTAAGGAATTTAGAGCGGTTTCAATAGATTTAAAGTAAAATTTCAAATGAACTCAAGTGAGTTAAAATATGAAATTGAAAAATTTTGCTAATTATTTTCAAGGATTTCAAAATATTTTTTGGGCATTTGAAGAGATTTGAAGAGATTTCAAATTATTTTAAGATATTCCAAAAAATTTGCAAGATTTTGAAGTAATTCGAAAACAAAAAATTTTTTTAAATTCTTTAAAATCAGTTCAATTCCTTGAAATCTACAAAAATTTATTAAAATCTCTTAAAACCTTCGAGGTCAACTTAAAAGCTCTTGTCATCTTTTGAAACCCCTTTAAATCTCTTTAAGTCTGGATAATGTTAGAAATTCCCTATTTTTACCCAAGGTGGGAATACCAATGTAAGATTGGTATTAATGAGATATTACTGCTGAATCGTTACCCCATAAATGCTTAATTATATAAAAATATTTTTACTAAAAATAGAAATTCTGACAAGGGCCTCGTCAGACCCCTATTTTAAATAGTGCTAAATGGGTCAATTTCTGCATGGGTAATTACATCATGCATAGAGACATTTTTTTTAGAGATTGCACGATTCAATAATGTTCTTTCAGAATCCATACTGAAAATAATTGCACACAATGATTAACTGAGTACCTGCACAACTAATTCTCATGCAACGAATATTTTAACCAGTTCTTTACAGTATTGCAGAATTAAAGAATTACAGAATTGTACAGAATCGTCAGATGAAGCAGGATTAACCAGTCTGCTTATGCGAGATAGCCATTGCATAAAATGAGAGTGTCGATAATGGAGTAACTGCACCTTTTCCTGGAAGTGTCCGAAAGCCTGAATCGCACAAAAGTTTTGTTTCTTTTCATTGATTTCAAACAATGACGCCACCTTGATCTAAAGCTTCTATATCTCTCGCAACCCTGAGCTTTTGCAATGGAGACTCATGACATCCGTTCTTCTTTTTTTTTTTTTTGTTATGAAACAACACCTTTAATCACGTTTTTATGGATAATAATTAAGAGTGAGGCGAATATCCCATGCAGACATTTTTATAGGGCTCTGATGGGGCCCTGGACAGTTTTTACTATTTATAGTCTGGTCCTGATTGGGAAAACTGGTAAGGGCCCTAAAAGGCACGCCAAGCTCTCACTCGTAGAGAAAACGTAGAGAAAACTAATCAATACCCCATCAAGATTAATAACTATTCTGTATTCATTATTTGCAATATTTGATTACTTAAAAGGTTAATTTTCTAAAAAAAATAAATCTTATGTACTTTAAAATCGAGATCAGAACTGTTAAGCGATTTCAAAAGATTTCAAGTGGTTTAAGGAATTTTTAAAAAATTTCAAAATAATTCAGGAGAGTTTCAGAATTTTCAAGTAATAAAATTTTTTTCTAAGTATTTTCAAAGGATTTTAAATGATATTAGAGAATTTCAAATTATTTTAAGGGATTTAAAAAACATACTTAAAACCCATTAAGATTCATTTTAAAAAACTTGTAAAATCCGTCAAAATTCCACGAATACATTTAAAATTCAGAAAACTCTTAAAATTTCTCTAAATTTCACAACAACATTTACGATTCCTTCAAATCCCTTAAAATTAATTAGTTAACATTACTTAACATTTTTTTAAATCGCTTAAAATTACACAAAAAACTTCATAAATCTTCAAAATTTCCTAAAAGTCGGAAAAAACTTACAATTCACTTTCTCTAAACTTAAATCAGTGAAAAAGCAGTGAAATTTTTAGTAGTTCAGATTATTGAAAATTTCAGTAAATTTTCACTGATCCTCCGGGGATTTTTACTGAAAAGAGAGTCACTGAAAAGCAGTGAACTTCCACTGATTCAATTTTAGAGTGTTAAAATTAATGAATTAAAAATTCCACGGAAAAATTCATAATTCTTCAAGATCTCTTAAAATTTTCAATAATCGTTATTAAACTACTGAAAATTTTAGGACTTTTCCCTGATTCTCAGTCGATTTTCATTGAATTAAATCTTGGAAAAAGAGTCACTGAAAAGCAGTGAACTTCCACTGATTCAATTTCAGAGTTTTACAATTAATTAGTTAGCATCACGTAAAATATGTTTAAATGGCATAAAATTCGGTGAAATCTTAAAATTACACAAAAAAACTTCACAATTCTTCAAAATTCCTTAGAATTCGGAGAAAAATTTAAACTCCTTCTCTTTAAACTTAAATCAGTGATAAATCAGTGAAATTTCAATTATTACTAGTGAAATTCTACTGATTCTCAATCACTATTTTCTTATGATTTTAATCAGTGAAAATTCTACTGGAAATGAGTGAAAAGTCACTGAAATTTTTAGTATGTGCAGTGACAATTACTCAAAATTTCAGTGACTTCTCACTGATTCTCAGTGGATTTTCACTGAATGAAACGTTGAACAGAAATTCACTGAAAATCTGTGACCTTCCATTAATTCAATTTTAGAGAGTTAAAATTAATTAGTTAGCATTACTTTAAACTTTTTTAAATTGCTTATAATTCCATAAAATCATAAAATTATACAAAAAAACTTCACAATTCTTCGAAATCGCTTAAAATTCGGACAAAACTTGAAATTCTTTAAAATACCACACAAACATTTAAAGTCCTGAAACCCCTTAACATTACTAGAAACCTTTTGAATTCCGTTAAAATTTAACAAATATCTTCAAAATCACTTAAGATTGGTTTAAGTCTCTTGAAATTTCTAGAAATCTTTTTAAATCTCTAGTTATTAAAAACTGTAAAAATATATAATCGTAAAATTGAATAGCTGTCCACAGAAATATATTTATTATAAACAACTTTTATTGGTATTATGGAGATATTACTACTATATCGTTGCTCCATAAATACTTAACTAAACTAAAACATTTCAATTGAATATATAAATCCCAACTAGAGCCCCATCAGAACCCCATTTTAAATAGGGCTAAATAGGGCAATTTCTACTCGAAATAATAAGAGCCAACTTCAGAAGAGTTTTCTTCACTATGGTTCAACATACTCAACATTCTGACAATGATCCAAAAATGGTATAACAAGCAGTTTCATTGTTCTGTTTTATTTTTAATTCGACTTTACTATCGAAAGCTCATCCCTTGATGGAATGTACCTAGCACAACATAATATTGCTTTACTAACCGGAAACCGGGCAGACTTGTTAAATCGTTCAATCCAGGTGTGTTGCCACCGGGCGGGACTGTTCCAGGTGAGACTCTTTTGGCAATACCACCCATCAATGAAACCGTAATGGAAGGAGAACCTGTATTCTTCGATTGCGTCGCCAAGGACTCTTCATCAATCGTCACTTGGTTCCACGAAGGTGTTGAGCTCTCAGAAATAAAGGTGATGCTATTTCAAGAAAACCTATGATAAGATAAACCCATGCCATTTCATTGGAATAGCCGTCTGTTATTTTTTAAAAGAATTCTTCTTTTTTCCTAAATCAGGATCTGAAACGTCGAGCCTCGGTTGATGCGAATGGAACTTTGATAATCAAACCAACTGACATGGGCGATTTAGGAGAATATACCTGCATAGTGAGCAATGATGAAGGAGAGCCACAAAGCGCTTCAGCTTATCTTAATGTACAATGTGAGTATGCTAATCACATATTAAAATAATACCATTCCTCAAGCTAATCTCGTCCTTAAATATTTCTTTTCAACAGATAAAGCGAAAGTGATATACGCACCTCGAGAAGTTTACCTTCCCTATGGGAAACACGCTCTTCTAGATTGCCATTTTAGAGCGAATCCACCACTAACAAATTTACGATGGGAGAAGGATGGCTTCCTTTTCGACCCCTACAACGTGCAAGGCGTATTTTACAGGAGAAATGGTTCTTTGTACTTTAACAAAGTAGATGAGAGTCACGCTGGAAGCTACACTTGCACACCATACAATGCCCTTGGAACAGAAGGTTCCAGTTCAGCAATTAACGTGGTAGGAATTTTTGGAACCACCTCAGCTCTATATTTCAGATTCAGTGAATGAACAAAGACGTTAAGTAATCAAGAAGCTGAAACTTGGATTGCTATTTGGTAAAGTCTGAAGACGTTTTGTCATTCTATTCATAATAAAAGGTCTACAGCGTTTGCGTTTGTTATGGATATAAATAGGCAAAATCAGGGTCAATGCAAGCAGAGCAGAGAGGCTAGATCCTATGAATGACTTTATATCTGAAGACAGAATCTGCATCATTGAACCATTATGACTATTAACCAGTTGACAGCTTGCTCAATAGCTCTCTTTGTAAACTCTTAGTTAGAACAAGGGGCAACGTCACCTCAATAGCAGTCTATGATAGCTTCAAATGATTCTTAACACGGTTTCTTTATCACTCACTATATCTGTATCTAGATCTGTATCTATATCTGTATCTAGAGCTGTATACCTATATCTATTTAAAAACGAATAGACTCTCTTTACATTTGTTTAGGTAGTTCAGAGGCCGCCAATATTTACTGTCACACCTCAACAGCTTTACATGAGGAAGTTAGGAGAGAGCCTGGAAATCCCCTGCGACGCTAGAGATGGAGATCACACACATCGACCTAACATCGTTTGGTTTAAAGTAAAATTCCTATGAATGACTTAAAATTTTATTTTTGTTTCTCTATACCGGATGCTCCCTTGACTCCTTAGTAGTAAGCTATATACAGGCAACCCGATTACGTTTGTGAAAGGTTCAAATGTAGTTACAATAGTGGTGCTTATTAGATAAATTGTGGCTTTCTCAGCATGGAAAAACCTGTGTTTGATTGCCCTAAAGTTTTGTCTGCAAGATATTGTTGCTTTTAATGTTTCGGGGGAAATGGTGTTGGCATTAGTTAGACAATTTTAGATATAGAAGAATCGCATACTTTCATGGTATGATGGTTTACTTATGAGAAGTATGGCTACACTAAGTAAACGTTTTTTCAAAAATGTGGCTGCAAATATAATTTCCTGTAGAAAATATTAGGTATCGAAATACGTGTTTATTTAAAGGACGGTTCTCCCCTTCCTCCGGAAAGAACAATTATTACTGGAGGAAATCTCACCATTGAGAGAATCCAAGAACAGGATCGAGGGCTGTACCAATGTGCAGCCAGTAATGAGGCTGCTACTGTAGTTGCTGATGCAGAACTTATGGTTCTGAACGTCCCTCCTCGAGCACCTTACAATTTAAGTGCTAACACTAGCAAAAATTCGGTCACCTTGACATGGGTACCAGGCTATGTAAGGCCGAAAATGGATTATTCCATATGGTAATTGATTACTTTGCCAAGTTTGAAAATTAGTGAACAACTAATTGTTAATTGTGATTTCAACCATACAAACAGGTATAGACCCACTGATACTTCCGAATGGAGGACTATCAAGATCGTTTCGAGGAAGATTACTGAAGCTACTGTAAATAATCTAACACCCGGCCGGGAATACGAATTTATGGTACTCAGCCAAGACAAACATGGTGATGGGATGTTTAGCAAAGCTGTACGAATACTCACAGATCCTGGTAATTATATATCTTAATCAGTTGCAAGGTTTATTCCGATCGGCATGAAACTGTTTTCACTCATTAATAAAATGATTTTATCTATTTTTAGACGCGATGAATCGTAACGCTGCATCTGAATTTAGAAGTCCAGGTCAGTTATGGTGTTTTGCAAATTTTAGAATAATGGTCTTTCCACGCAGAAAAATAAATCTGTTGAAGCAGATATTCCAGCAGATAAATTTTGTTGCAATAACAGATAATATCAGTTAATCTTACAACTTATAAAATCTGTTGATACTAAACATTGAAAATTTGTAAATTTAACAGAAGGAATCTGTAACTTTTACAGATTTCAATCTGTTCTCATTAGCCACGATCGATTTAATGCATTGAGTAAAAGTTTCAGACGTCTCGTAGTCTAACGAAAATCTCTTATTTTTTATTTCTACATTTATTGGATTTAGATTATTAGAAAAAGTTCTTAAAACCATTTTATTTTTTATTTATTATTTATTTCTATAAATTTCACAAGATTTCAAGACATCTTACAGGATTTTATCAGATTTTAAGTGACTTTAAGGAATTCCAAAGAATTTTAAGAGGTTTTAAGTGATTTTAAGAAATTCTAAAGTATTTTAAGAGATTTTAAGTGATTTCAATGAATTTCTAAAGAATTCAAGAGAGTTTAAGAATTTTCCATAAATTCAAAGACATTTTAAGTAATCTTTTGAAATTTCAAGGAATTGTTTCTAATGTGGAAGAAATCAAATAAAATCCTTAAAATCCCTAAAAATTACGTGAAATTCTTTAAAATCTCGGGCAACGCCAGATAAATTTCTGCTAATAAATAAATAAAACTTTTGAGTTTTGGGAACTTAGGAAACTTTTTTTATATTTTTTTATGACAATAAATGTTGAAATAAATAATAGACCTCTGGAATTTCTACTCAATATTAGATGAGTCTACTGAGAAAAAGAGTTTAGAAATATGAACAAAATAATAAAGAAAGTTCCATAGATAAATAATAAAAAAAAAGGATTTTCTAGAGATTTCTATAAATTTCATAAGAGTTCAAGACATTTTAGAGGATTTCATCAAATTTTAAGTGACTTTAAGGAATTCAAAAGCATTTTAAAAGATTTAAAGTAATTTCAAAAAATTTCTAAAGAATTCAAGAGAATTTAAGGATTTTCCAGAGATTTCTATAGATTTCACAAGATTTTATGACATCTTACAGGATGTCATAATATTTTAACTGATTTTTGGGATTTTATTTGATTTTCTCCACATTAGAAGCAATTCCTTGACATTTCTAGAAATCCCTTAAAATGTCTTTAAATTTCTGGAAAATACTTAAACTCTCTTGAATTCTTTAGAAATCCATTAAAATCACTTGAATTCTCTTGAAATCTCTTAAAATACTTTAGAATTCTTTAAAATCACTTAAAGTCTGTTAAAATACTTTGGAATTCCTTAAAATCACTTAAAATCTGATGAAATCCTGTAAGATGTCTTGAAATCTTGTGAAATCTATAGAAATCTCTTGAATTCTTTAGAAAGCCATTGAAATTACTTGAAATCTCTTGAAATACTTTGGAATATTCCTTAAAGTCACTTAAAATTTAATGTAAACCTATAAAATGTCTTTAACTCTTGTGAAATCTATAGAAATGTCTAGAAAATCCTTTATTATTTATTATTTATCCCTAGAGCATTCTTTATTATTTTTTTTATATAGTACTATATTCTTTTTTCAGTAGGCTCATCCAATATTGGGTATAGAAATTTCAGAGGTCCAGTCTGACGATTTCTTTCCACATTTATTGTAATAAAAATAAATAAAAAAAGTTTCCAAAGTTTCCAAAACTCAAAAGGTTTTTTATTTATTAGCAAAAATGTATCTGTCAATGCCCGAGATTTTAAAGAATTTCAAGTAATTTTTAGTGATTTTAAGGATTTTATTTTTTCCACATTGAAATCACTTGAAATCTCTGAAAATACTTAAGAAGTTGGAATTTCTTAAAATCACTAAAAACTACTTGAAATTCTCTAATAAAAAAATACAAATTTTTAGTTTTAGGAACTTTGAAAACTAGACTAGATGTCTGAAATGGGAACAAGATAATTTCATTGAGCTTTTTTGTTGTCACAGTCAACTTCTTGTAAAAAAATATTATTTTGCAGTCTGAAAAAATTTTTTTGTTGGGGGATGTTATCTGTGGAGTGTACACATTTTTATTTGTAGAATTTACAAATTTGTAACTACAGATAAAATTACTCTAGCAGAAATTTTCCGTGGAATTCAACAGATTTTTTTTCTGCGTGAAAAAAAATGTTAGATTGGCCAGTGACTGTTAAATTCACAAGCAAATGCTTGAACGGAAAAAGTTGATGAATAATTATGTTGATGTACTTCCAGAATCAGATTTCATGGGAGCACCGCATAATATAAGAGTGCAAGCAACTGTTGAGGGATATTTAGTGACTTGGGACCCTCCTGTAGTTGGTCCAGGACTTGTAAGAATGTATGTAGTAAAATGGTTCAGAGGTGCCTCGGAAAACCTTTATGGCAAGGCAGAAACTACAGATACCTATTATCTCGGTAAATATATAATTTAAGTATATAATATATATTAAACAAATATGCAATATATTCATGTGCAACCATTAAACAGAAGTAATTTTTCAGTAAAAAATTTGGAAGAGGATAGTTATTACTCCTTTGAAGTGGCTGCTGTATCATTAACAGATGATGTTTTGACGAGCGAACGTTTTACAATGGAAATTCCTGCATACCATAAAAGCTCACGCAACAGAGCAATTTCAATGGGAATTGTCGCCAGTCTTGGATTTTTGGCTGCTGCTCTCGCTGCCGTTTGGTGGGCAAAAAAACGGTTTTGTCACGTACAAGATGGTGAGAAGTAATAACCAGTTACTTCAATAAAATAGACTGTTATCGCGATTAAAAAAAACATCCTCGAAAGTGTGATACTGATGTATGTCTTTTAATCGCATTTAAATTATAATTAAGCAAGTTGATTGAAGTTTAAAATCACAATTAAAAGTTTAGACGAAGAAATATATTTTTAGAAAGAATTAATCATTTCATAATTTAAGCCATCACAAAGAATATGAAAATAAGAGTTTGGTAAATATTTTGTACTTCTTTGAATTAAAAAGTGCCTTACTGTGAATGCAATTTCACGCAAGTTGTAAGTTCAATTTACTTTTCATATAATATATATTAACACAAAGCGAATAGAGTAAGTAACTTTAGTAATAGGGTAGCTCGAGATTTTTTTAATAGGAAAATATAGAGAAATTAGAGAAGTGAATGAATGTATGTAAAAGCGAATTTAATTAAATATATTAAATTGTATTTTGCATTTTACATTTTTTAACGTATTTCGATACGTTTTGAAACTAATTGTGTGTGGATTGTTTGTAGCTCAATAAGAGTAATCAGTGACAGTTTAAAAAAAAAGGAAATACAATACTATACCTGTAACAACTTTTAATATGCTTAGGAAAATCTAAAAGTCACGTGTATATTACAAGGTTTTCGTACCCTCGATATTGTTTAAGAACCGGATGACACATATAAATTGGTTTAGAACCAAGACAAGCTTTGTTCGACAAAGTCTACCGTGAAATTAAATACTCGACTTTCTTCCGGGAGAGAATCCACTATTTTTACAGGCTTCGTAAGTACTTCCTTAATCCTTGTTCGAAAGCAATGAGTTTTCAATATAGGTACATCGTGTCACTGTTCTCGAAAAATAAACACCCTAACGAAAAAGGCAACATTCAAGGGTAGAGAAATATAGAAAACCTAATCATTTTTTCAATTTACCTTGTCTAAAAAAATTCGAAAACTATCCTCATATTATTTTCGTTGTTAAAACAAATAAAATTGCTGCCAAAAGGTTATATTAAGGCCGAAAATATGAATTTTACGAAGTTTATTGAAATTTTAAAAATATTGAAGGAGTTGACGGTATTTAGAGGAATTTTATGAAATCTATTGTGATTTTTAGGAATTTTAAGGGATTTTATCAGTTATTGGGTATTTATAGAATTTTAAGAAATTCAGATGCATTTGATGAGATTTCATTGAATTTTCAGGAATTTCAAAGTATTCATGATATTTTAAGTAATTTTAAGGGATGTCACACGACGTTACGAAATTTAAAGAAATTTTATGGGCTTTTAAGTGATTTTTAAAAATTTAACGAATTTTGTGAGGTTTTAAGGAATTTTAGGAACTTTTAAGAGATTACAAGAAACTTTGAACAAACCTAAGGAACTGAAAAGGATTTTATGAAATTTTAAGAAATTTTAAATTCTTTTAATAGATTTTAAGGAATGTTTAATAATAGCAAGAAATTTGACATTATTTAGTGAAAATTTAAGCAATTTTAAGGGACTCAATGAACTTTTGTGGAATTTTAAGTCGCTTTAGAGACTTTTAATAGATTTCAAGGGATTTTTAACAATTTTAAGGAATGTAAAATGATTTTACAAAATTTGAAGGAATTTCATGAGATTTTAAGGAATTTTGAATGATTTAACGAAATTTTGTGAGATTTTAAGTAATTTTAGAAACTTTTGAGAGATTTAAAAAAATTTGGAACAATCCTAAGGAATTTAAAAGGATTTTATGAAATTTTATGGGATTTGATGATATTTTGTGGAATTTTAAGCAATTTTAAGGGATTTAACCAAGAATTTAAAGTAATTTTATTTTGAATAATAGTAAGGAATTTGACGTTATTTTGAGAAATTTTAAGCAATTTTAAGGGACTTAACGAACTTTTATGGAATTTTAAGTTGCTTTAGAAACTTTAAAAAGATTTCAAAAAATTTTTAATCATTTTAAAGAATTTAACGAACTATTGTGAAATTTTAAGCAATTTTAAGGAATTTAACCAAATTTTGTAAATTTTAAATAATTTTAGGAACTTTTAAGATATTTTAAGGGATTTTTAATAATTTAAAGAAATTTAAAATTATTTTATGAAATTTATTAGGATATTATAAGATTTCATGAGTTTTTAAATCATTTTATTGAATTGGGCCTTATTTTGTGGAGTTTTATGGAATTTCCGATTTTCAGGAATTTTCAGGTTTGACGATATTTTATGGAATTTAAAGTAATTTTAAGAAACATATTGTATAATTAAAAATCAAAGAATATCAAGTGATTTTACGAAATTTATTTTATAGGGATTTTAAGGAATTTTATTAAATTTATTGAGATTCCTGAAATTAGAGAAGGAAATACAAGTTTTTATATTTCAAAAATTAAATATCCTTTGATTTTACATGGTTTAGAATCCTCTAAATCTTTTTAACAAAAGGAGTGCAAAAACGAAAAATTAATAGTTGGAAATTGAATAATTGTTGAAATCCTTTAATTAATAGTTGAAATTAATAAATTCATTCCTAATTTGCCTGTAAATAAAATTCAAATGCTACATTATTAATCCTGCACTGGAAATATATTTTTAATGTAAATTCTATATAAAATAGAAAAAGAACAAACAAAAAAATAAATACAAATGACATGTTAAGTATGTACAATAAGCATTTTCTTTTATTAGCCTCGTTAACCCTTCAATAAAAGAAATTAGTCCATCTTAAATAAATGAATCAAATCAGTTGAGGAATTCCAAGGGCACATAAAAAAACACTAATTTTTGTAGCAAATTGAATCTAAGTAAATTATTTTTGTAAGAACTTGAAAAAAATGTGAATATTTCAAGCTTAGTTAAAATGATTAATTCCAGATAAAACTCTAAGATTCGTCAAACCGGATTGACCCGAATGTCTGCCTATGACTCTTAATGTGCTTCATCTGAACCATCTGATGCACTTGACACGCAAACTTAATAATTCCACGTCTGCTTTTTTTATTTTAAAGAATTTTATCAAGATGATGACCAAATTAGTTTCGTTAAGAGATACTTGGATCCCAATTAATAGAAAATAAAACCACTTGTTATTTTTATTGTATTATTAGGAGAGTTGTTCAGAAGATTTTACTTTTTAAATAATAAAATAAACATGTTTTCCTTTATTCAATTGCGATATTTTTTTAAAAGATAAAGCTCTTAATCCAATTACATTTTTTTCAGAATCTATACTTTCTGATTAACTTATTTAATGGCAATACGAGTGGGGAGCACTTCAGAGGCTTACAAATAAAACTACAATCTGCTAAGTTGAGACCTCGATCACCAGAGTACTCAACGACGCCCTCTTCATTTTGCCTATTGCTATTAGTTAGTTTCATGTTAGTCTTGCTTCGTGCGGATTGCACGATGGTTGACGAAGTCGTCATCGTGAACGTCAGACTCGCTAAATTTACGTGGTACGTGTTCGACGCTTTAAAAGTTAATGTCAACGACCATCATCGCCCTAATTGTTACCCACTTTGGACTTATTAATGTACAAGTTTTTCATCCTGTTAAAAAAAAGTATTTAGTCGCTTGTAGGTTTGCAAACGAGTACACACGTGGCGTCTGCATTTTTCCGGTTTCACTGTATTTTTAAAGTGTGGGTGTAAGTGAGATTATATTTCTAATATGAGTCAACTCTTTTTTGAAGCAACTTAGCATTTTTCTCACTGAGATTATCTTCACTCCATTATCTCTAAACCAACATTTTTTAATACGTGTCTTACCCACATTTACTCATAGAAAAATATACAATTGTTTCAACTTTTAACATTTGTTATATATATATAAAACCAGGGTTATATAACTGTAAGCATAGCATATCTTCAGGAAACTATATCTTGCAATTATAAACAATGACAACCACCTTTCCTCGTTTTTTTAAAGTTTAAATCAAGACAGTCATTTAAAGACAGACCAAGAACAAGATTTCCTTGTTTTTAAATAAATTATAACATAAAGCTTTCAGTTTTTTTTCTGAGTTGACGATCCTGATCCCTATTTATATCTCTTCTCTTATATCTTCAAATAACGGAGAAATTTTTCTGGTTTGAAAGCGATTCATGTCAACATGTCAGTTAATTTCAGTAGTCTAGAAGATCTTCGTCTCCAATAAACCGGTTTCATGTGCGCACTGCACTCAGCTGAGCACAACTGAGTCACTCTACTCTGCTCTGTTCTGCTCCGATCCTCTCTTTCTCTCGAATGCAATCCAAGAATTTGAATTCTATGGATCGTTCATGCGCAGAAGATATCTGCGAACCAACCAGAATGCTCCAATCTAATGTCGCCTTCACCCACACATAAAAGTTTAAAACAACTCTAGTTTCACGAATGAGCTAACGCAAAGTTATGATTGTGTTGAATTTCGAAGATGGCGCGACGGTCCATGCGCAAGTAGATTCGAAAATGAGGGCCTATTATCAGACCTTGGGATAAAGCACTTTGACCACTTGATAGTCTTCAGCCAGAGTCGCTCCTTCAGCTGAAAGACATTCCTTCGAAAAAGAAAATCCGGGTAGTTGATCAGGGTGGGGATGCTGCCTGTTGATGCTCGTTTATTGTTGTGAACGCAGTGCATTCTACACCATGCGCCCTGTTACACACAGGGCACAGCTGCAGTGAATTCCATAATTTTCTGAGTTTTTTAATTTCTAACCATAACAAAAATTCCATGCATTAAAGAGAAAGTCTTGTGAAGTACTCCAGTGTGAAAAAGATCAGCTTATGAGAAAACTAATGTAACTTTGATTGAGGTGTTTATCCATTTGTTTACATTTTTGAGTTTTAAAAAAGACAACTTTATTGAGATTTTGGTTTTTCTATTCATGATTTTAGTTTTTTTATTCATGTGCAAATGCATCAATAGTGAAAAATGTGATGGCACGTGTGTTTGATCAGGGTGAGCTTGATTTTTGGAGCGAACAAAGGAATATGTCAAACTAAGCCTAAAAGGCGTTGTAAAGAAAATTCCACAGATTGTTTTAAATAAAATAAGATATTCTCGTTTTTATATATTTTTTGTAATATTGAATCTGTATCTTTGATGTCAATGCTCGGCTTAATTTTCATTAAAAATTAGGATGTAGTCATTTTCCCTAATAAAAGAGACACTTTACAATTATTATCTGAATTTAAATATTTATCAGGACAAATATCTTAAATTCTTCCCAAATAGTTTATTATTAAATGCTCTCGTGCAGAGATCAGTAATCAAGTTGAATGTTACTATGTTTGCTGTAAATTTTAATTCCTACTTTTTGATTTAACTTTTTTTAAATAAATAATTCAAGAACAATTCAAATTCAAGTTTGGCAAATTAGAAATAGCCTTCTGAACTTTAAGTTTACACTTAGTTATTGAGTAAAATATATAAAGGATCTCTCTTCTGTTTTATAATTGTTGTCAAAATGAATAAAATGATCCGGTAATGAGTAAATTACTGGAAGGTTTTAAATTAAGGATTCAAGTGAATTAACATTAAAGTGCTGTCCCTTTGATTAGGCATCCGGTTATTAGAAGGGACATACAAAAGTTGTTTGATGACCCAAAGACCCCTTTATAATATCTCGGGAATGATATCTGGCCTGGTACGAATTTGCTCAGTTCAATTCTCATATTATTATTAAGAACGCAGCCATTAAATAATCGAGTACATACTTCTGTTCTCTCATCGTAGGATATGCTTTTCTCAGAACTAATATAATTATGTTCAATCATAAAATCTCAGTCTAATGATAATTTTTAATGTCACTAATGACGAAAAAATTATGATCACTGTTAGATAATCGTTAAGTTTGTACTTCGCACTTTTATTAAAGTACAGTTCATAAATCAAAGTATGATTATATTAAAGATTATATTCATTCCCAGGAGGCCCTCTTTATTCAACAAACATCGATTCCGATAAGATTTTCATTTATCATTTCTTACGCCATGTTAAAGCTCTATTTCATTTATCTTAATCAGTCCAGTCATAATTTGAAGACTTTTTGCTCAAGAGAAACTAAATCTAGACAATTAAATTTGGCTCATTGTCAGTTTATAAATACCTACTACCTCGACACTATTTCATTCTACTCTTCAATATACAAGTAAGCCGCACTCTTTTCCACTTTGGTTCCCCGTTAACCTTTTCTATTTCAAACATAAATATTTCATAATTATTGAAAGTTGAGAATCGCTTCTGTTTTTAGAAAAAACTTAAGACTTTCATCAAGTCAGCAAAATGTTTTAAAAAACTTGAGCTATACTTCCGAAAAGGTCAAATCTCTGATTTCCTTGAAACTGCCTACACCGATGTATTTTAATGCACTGATAACGAATATGATAGTAAAAATTAATGGAAATTTGATTTCCATGGTGAATCCATTCAAAAACCATAAAATACACATTTTTTGTTTAAAGCATTTTTTCTGCGAGTGATAATTTCTGAGAAAATTAAAGATATATCGATGTTCATAATCAAAAAAACCCCATTAACAATGACTCTCCACATTGTAAAGAAAAATCATTCTAAACGAAAATCATGGTAAAGGGAAATGGTAAAAGGAAATGGCAAAGAGAAATCGTTTAAGGAAATGGTAAAGGGAAATGCTTAAAGAAAATTATAAATGAAAATGGTAAA
>JAUESI010000003.1:9548891-9575915 GCA_032275145.1 Synergus laeviventris | reverse complement strand
GAAAATGGTAAAAGGAAATGATAAAGATAAATGGCAAAAGTAAACGTAAAGGGAAATGATAAAAGGAAATGGTAAAGGGAAATCGTAAAAATAAATAGTCAAGGGAAATGGTAAAAGGAAATGGTAAACGAAAATGGCAAAGAGAAATGATAAAGGGAAATGGTAAACAAAAATGACAAAGGGAAATGGTAAAATGAAAATAGTAAAGGGATATGGCAAATGAAAATGGTAAAGCGAAATGGTAAGAGGAAATAGTAAAGTGATATGGTAAAGGAAAATGGCAAATGGAGATGCTAAAAGAAAATTATAAATGAAAAAGGTAAAGGGAAATGGCAAAAAGAAATGGTAAAGCGAAATGGTAAAAGAAAATGGTAAACGAAAATGGCAAAGAAAAATGGTAAAAGGAAATGGCAAATGGAGATGCTTAAAAAGATTATAAATAAAAATGGTAAAAGGTAAAGGGAAATGACAAAGAGAAATGACAAAAGGAAATGGTAAATGGAAATCATAAATGAAAATGGTAAAAAGAAAGGTAAAAGGAAATGTCAAAGGGAAGTGGTAAAAGGAAATGATAAAAGAAAATGGTAAAAGGAAATGGCAAAGAGAAATGTTAAAAGGAAATGGTAAAAGGAAATGGTAAAGGGAAATGGTAAAATGAAAATAGTAAAGGGAAATGGCAAATGAAAATGGTAAAAGGAAATAGTAAAGTGATATGGTAAAGGGAAATGGTAAATAGAGATGCTAAAAGAAAATTATAAATGAAAAAGTTAAAGGGAAATGGCAAATGGAGATGCTAAAAAAAAATTATAAATAAAAATGGTAAAAGGTAAAGGGAAATGACAAAGAGAAATGACAAAAGGAAATGGTAAATGGAAATCATAAATGAAAATGGTAAAAAGAAAGGTAAAAGCAAATGTCAAAGAGAAGTGGTAAAAGGAACTAGTAAAGGGAAATGGCATATGAAAATGGTAAAGGGAAATGGTTAAAAGAGATCATGTTAAAAGGAAATGGTAAAGGAAAATGCTTAAAGGAAATGGTAAGGAGAAATGATAAGAGGAAAGGGAAATGATAAAGGGAAATACTAAAGAAAAATGGCAAAGAGAAATGGTAAAAGGAAAGGTAAAGGTAAATGGCCTTTTCGGAATACACCCAATACTTGAAACTTAAAACCCATAAATTTATAATCATCTTCTGATCATATTTTATGGAAAAGCCTCGTAATCTCTGCATTTCGATGTTTTCAAAAATGTTAATAACTCTGAAAATATTTATTATTTTTGCAAACACTTGGTCTCATTTTAAAGTTCAATTTCCATAGTTCCATCGTACAATATTTAGATATTTTTGAAATAATTTTCCTAGCTTCTGCCACATAGTTACTCTCAAGAATTTGAAAAAAATCAAAATATAACATATTTTAATCAAATTCAATAAAATCTAGTAAAATAAACATTTTTTTATTTTTGTTCCATACATGTATAGAGAATTTTTTTTTTTCATATCTTCATTTGAAAATTGATGAGATTGTCCGTGCAAGTTTGAGCCTGTGGCAGAAGCTAGAAACATAATCTCAAAAATATCTGAATATCATACAAAAAGACTATGAAAAATAATAAATATTTTCAGAGTTATTAAAATTTTTGAAAACATCGAAATTTGAGGTTTTTTGGCAATATCTTTTTATAAAATAGACATTTTAACTTCTCCTTTGATTTATTAGACGCGAATTTGATTACGTGTAAATTATGATAAAACAAGTTACATTGTTATTTTTATTACTAGCATGATTCGACAACATGACATGCAATTATAATCGTCCAGTGACTTTTAGATTAAGAATGATATTAGTATTCAATATTCGCATTCATTGTATTTCTTCTGTGCGAATATATTCAACTGAAATGACCTTGGTATGACTTTAACTCGTGCAATCGTTGATGACACATGGCCAATGCACAGATTCACGAACACAAACAACCTATAATATTTGCAATCTATGTACGCACTGGAAATTTAACCCTGTAATGTGATAATATATTCTATGCGATTCTAAAGTTGCAATAGTTGCGCTACTATTTACTTGTTAATGTATCTTCCTTTGTTTTGATTCGAAAAGATTCAAATCTAAATTTTCTTTTTATTCTGTTCGTACATTATAATCTTATCGGCAATGTTCAATTAGCTATAAAAAGCATGCCTCAGTTCGACTTTTTAATAGTATCAGCGCGTAATTATTCATTTAAAATTACACTGCAAATGCTCAGAAAATACACTGAATTCATTCTTGGTGCAAAGATATACTTTTTCTTGTAAAATTATATATTAAACTGACTAGTTGCATAAATGACATTAAATTTAGAAAAAACCATGATGTATGGTGAATAATTATACTAAAATTATGATTAGTCATTAAAAGTTGATACAAAAACAGTCTAGCTTTGCGATAAACTTACAGTTTATAATCCACATCTTACACGTCAATACACCCACGTGCCAATATTATTATCGTAATATTTTTTAACTTCTATAATCATGCCAATGTGTCAGTGTTCATTCTATAAATCTCAACATTTAGAAACACATTTAACGAATTGCTCTGATACTTTTCAATCGTATAATCCATATCAAAATCATTTCCCCTCTTATCAGTATTATTGAATAGCTCTGGATTATCGGGGAAATATTTTTCAATGAATCATCAAAAACACTGGAAGAATTTTTCTCAAACACTGCAAAATTGAATTCGGTGGTGAAAATTATTGTATACTTTCACAAATATACTAACAAGATAACTGAGAGAAACTGATTTTGTTCTTCCAACATATGAAATGAAGAAAGTTTGATCATGAACATATTGGCATGATGGTCAAGAAGTCACTGCGAAGTCGTGTAAAAGATAAGATATATTGTATCTTTTAGATACGAGAAGAGTGGATCTGCTTGGATCTTGAGGGGTAAGCGGTAATTGAAGAAAGAATAAGACGACGCCTCAGTTCAGAGTGCACATGCTGAGGGTACGAAGAGACACTCGTTCAGAGATCTCACCGGCATCATGAGACCCTGGACTAACAAAACCATCTTCTTCGGAATCCTCGGACTCATTTTTTTCTTCGTCGGAGGCTTATTGTGCATCTACTGGCCAGTCATTTTGGACGTTGTCTTGCACAAGGTAAGAGTCATTTTAATCTTTTAAGATACAATACTGGATACCTTTTGTCCTCAGATTTAATGAAACTTGACACATTGAGGGAAAGATATTATTTTATCAATATTCTATAGTTTTCTATATACTGTATTATATTTTCAGGAGCTGGTTTTATCCCCCACTTCAAAGAGTTATGAAATTTGGAAGGACTCGAAGGACCTTCCAGTAAATTTGAACTTTTACTTCTTCAATTGGACCAATCCGGAAGAGATAACAGTGCCTGGAAATAAGCCAAATTTCGTAGAACTGGGACCTTATAGTTTCACGTAAGTAAACATTTCTGATATTTCATATGCTTCTTTATCAAAAACTTATTTGCATATTGTTATCATTGAGTCAGTTGCTGGAGCTAGTTATTAGACCAATTAAAAACTCTTGACGTATAGACTAGTAATGAACTTAATAAAGATATTCAATAAATGAATAAATAGTTAACCTCTGGATATTGACATTATAATGATGAACAAAATTACGTTTATTAGACTAGACTGTGTGGGTTCCTACTCTGATAAGTAATACCTTAATTTTATAATTAAGTTCTTGTTCATTCCTTCACTTGGGTTCTAAACTCATTTGCATCTTTGAACGAGGGACATTGTGCATAATTTATCAATATAAAAAGAAGGAGATTAAAATCGCGAAAATAAAATTGCAATTCAAGCCTGAAATATCTTTTTTTGCTTCAAGTTTTTTGTAGAAAAACTAGAAAATTCATTATAAATCATTTTTTATTGCTTAAATGGATATAAAACCGTACAATAAATTTCCACGCATTGGTTTTTTCGCTCGAATGAATTTTTATAACCCTCGGTCTCTAAAAAAATCTAAACAAAAAAATGTAGTATTAATATTTGGAAAAACGCCCATACGGGGATGAAAATTTTGTTGGTATCACACATCACCATTTGATAGTAATATCTACTTTGAATTTTTTTTATTCGAGCTGAAAATCCAACGTGTGAACATTTATTGTATTGATTTATAGCCATAAATAGCGTAGAGTGTGTCGAGAACAATCTTGCACTATTTATTAATATCTTTATTCGTGAATATTTCTTAATTAAATATTTAAAACAAATGCCTAATAATTGGGCGATAGCCAATCATTGAACCTATAACAAATTCTAAGTAATGTGATTTTAAAGATCTCTTTGAAGGCATCTTTTAAGCGGTTAGTCACCAATTTCCATGTCAATCTTAATCCCCAAACTAGCTCACGAGGTCAAATAATAACTTTTTATAAGCTATTTTAAGATCCGTGATTCGACATTCGAAAATCAATATTTCGTCAATGTCATTGAACTAACGTACCATTTATTTTTTTAGTGAAAGAAGAGAGAAGGTGAATGTTGTCTTCCACCCTGAAAATGGAACAGTTAGTTATCTTCAGCGAAAATTCTGGCACTTTGATGAAGAGAAAAGCAATGGAAAGTTGGATGATGTCGTCACGCAGGTTAATGTCGTAGCAATTGTAAGTACGAGTTTTTTAAAAAAATAAATGGTCTTTGTCTGTTGGAATCTAAATTGCAGTAACAAATATATTTTTTAGACGGCAGTTCGAAAAGTTTTGCAACTATCTCCGGTGTTTCAAGGCAGCATATCGCATGTAATGGACCATTTTAAAATGAAGATCTATATTGTGAAGACGATTAGAGAGCTCATTTTTGAAGGATATGTGGATGAACTTATTCAGCTGAAAAGTGTCGTTCAGCTTCCAGAGGACGATTCTCCACCTTTCGATCGTTTCGGCTGGTTTTACATGGTAAGCCACTATTAGTATAGTTTTTTAAAAGATGATACCAGTTCCTCTATTATAATCTTAATTGGTAGTGAATGAAATGGGTCGCTCAAAAGCAGAGTCTGATCTAGTGAATGAAGAGTGAGAATCAAGAGAGACATGGTATGCTGGCAATAAGTTCATCTCTATGAGATCTTCTAGTGCAAAAGTGAATATGATGTAGATGAACAGATTTAAAAAGATTTTTTTTTTAAATTTCATTACAGAGAAACGGATCGACAGAATTTGATGGTCACATGAATATGGAAACGGGAGAAAATGACATCTCAAAAATAGGAATCGCAAAATTATGGAATTATAAAGATACTATGAAGTATTACAAGAGTCCCTGCAACACCGTTGAAGGAAGTGCGGGGGAGTTCTGGCCACCCCTGAGAAACTTTGGTGACTTTTCATCACCTTATCGTAAAGACGATATTAGTTTGTTTAGTGCAGATTTGTGCAGGTGAGCTTATTCGATTTTTTATTTTTTAGATGAGATTGTCCATTCTTTAAATGGTCATCAATTTTGTTTTCCAGACCTTTGACGTACGAGTTCAAGCAGGAAGTCACTCATAAAGGTATCACGGGTTACCAATTTGCGCTCGATCGCAAATCGCTTAGCAACGATACTAAAAAACGTTACCCTCATGAACAGGCGAAGTATTTTGAACCAACTACAACCACTGAGGATTTTTTCTCAGCAGAACCTACGTCACAGACGTTTGAAGTTGAGGAAGATCCAGATGTGGTGAACATTGGTCAATGCTTTTGCAATGGAGATTGCAGTCCTATGGGTCTCATGAATGTCACCGCTTGTCGTTATGGTGCACCAGCATTTGTCAGTCTACCTCATTTTTACAAAGCCGATCCTGTTCTAAGAGAGCAGATCACAGGAATGAATCCCAAAGAGAAGGATCATAACTTTTATATCACCTTAGAACCTGTAAGCAATTTCAGAACAAGATTCCTAATCTGATAGAGTTTGGAATTTGGAACAAGACCGAATTAACTTTTGTTTTTCTTTCAGACTTCAGGAATTCCCTTAGACGTATCAGCGAGATTGCAAATCAATATTTTAATGCAGCCATCAAAGCTGGTAAAGTAAGTATCTTTGATCTAGATGTATAGTTAATCATTACTTTTTTGTTGAGTAATTAAAATGAAATTTGTTCAATTTCAGGTTCATGAAGGAACTTCCAACGATATACTTTCCAGTATTTTGGTTTAGTTTAAGGGCTGGAGTCCCTGATGAAATGATTGGATCAATGAAAATGTTAGTGATCACTCCTAGTATAATGCACTACACTAGTATAGGAATTCTTCTCATCGGGTCTTTACTCATTTTGAGTACTGCAATCATGTTCTACTGTAATAGAAGAGGAGCAGGTTCTTCGGTGAGCTATTTTCTAAATCTTTTTTCGCCAATTTAGCTCTAACATATTGCATCAAAAATTAAAATATTCAAATTTTATAGAGAGCACCGTCCAGAATATCAGTTACATTTCCGAGCAGAAAGGAGGAGTTAGTGTATATTGATAGAACTGATAGTGAAGATCCACAAGTCAAAAGCAATCGACGTTTATATCCAAAGTTGTAGTTCTAAAACTAGATAATGGAAAATATTTCCTGAAGCCTCACTTCCAGTCAAAGACGCTTCCAGTTAAGTCTATTTGTAAGTAACTGACAAACTTGCAACTATTTTGCAAGTGAAATTACAATTGTACATGAAGTTGAATGTTTTCTTTTCTCTGTTTCAAGCTTTGAAATGCGAAGGGTGAATAGTTTTCAATTTTTAAGATTTTGAAATAAATCTGAGTCAAGTCTGTGATGAAAGGAAATATTTTTAAATCCTTTTTGCATTTTTAAATAGATTTTTTATAAAGAAGCATGAAAGATAATGTCTATACGCTAATAAAAATGCACTGGAGTTCTGTGTGATATCAGAATTTGAAAATAGAGAAACAGTGAATATGATATAAAATTGTGAAGAAGTACAATGTACAATGTACATTCTACTGTAAATTAGTTTTCTGGAACGATAAAATTATATCTTGAAGACCGTCTCTTCAAAGACCAATATAATGAACGCTTGCCTTTAGTATATATTTCAAAACTTTATTGCTCGAAGCTATCATAATAATTCTTGTCAATTGACTGACGAGATTTAAATACATTAAAAGACTAACTAAATTCGTAATAAAAATCAGAGCTCACTCTAGGTTAAGTAAACTTTTAGACGACCCGTTTTTTACAAAATAGTTATAATAAAATCTTGACATTAAATTTTTTATAGGAATGAAATCATTACTGTGAACTTGTTGAGTCAAATGAAAAATTTTATATAAACATACAAAGTACCGTGCCATTCACTAGCTCATATATAAAATAAGAATTGTGTAAAATACAGTGTTGTTACCTTCAGAACTCGAAAGTTTCTATAACATGTTTCAAAATCCTCTCATAATTTTTTAGAGATATTAAAAATAGTCCGGCTTTATTAAGGATTCAAATGATTATACCAAAGAGCATATTATTTCCATTATAATGGCATTTTAACCTCTGAAAGTAACAACTCTAAAAACTTTTTGGTATTTAAATTGATATAAAGAAATTCACGAATTTTAGATTGCTCAATTGCGTATAGTCTACGTTCGAAGGACTCTTAAAAAAGAGATCCTCCACCTCCTTTTATCAAGAGCATTTACCTTTTACCCCTTAAACTCTTGTATCTATAAAACATTCTAACATGATTTCATACTTTGTGCCAAACTTTCTTTATGGAACGTTTCTTCAGTGGCACTTCAACTACATATGTTATATATATGTAAGTTGTGAGTTTCCGATTCAAATACCTCGATAAATAAATATACGACATTATTTCTAATTGTAATTTTTTCTATTGTAATTTTTTTATTATAATTATTAAATATTTGACATTTGTACAACGAAATGACAATGCAATCATCAAACACGAGTCTGTATATTTCTTCTTCTAACCACGTGATATACACTTTCAAAATGCTTAGATTTAATTATGTTATCTAAACAGAAAAGTTACTCTCGATTTTTTAGAAGTAAAATAAATATTTAGAATATGAATATGCATAAAATTGTCAGGAATTTACTGCGCAAAAATGTGTGAATGTTATGGAAATTTTCGCGCTATCACCGAATTACATGTTATTGTAAATGAATATGTCAAGTTTTCCAAAATAGGAACGCGTGAAAACCGCAACGCAAGAGAGTTCTGAATTTGTATATTGTTTTTAATAAAGATTTTATTATTTTTATTACTCCAGGATTTCTTTTTTTCTGGTAGTGTATAGTAAATGTTCAGTAAAATTCATATATTTGGAAATAATTGCATCATTTTTTACTTATGTCAATACGTGAATTTTTTATCTTGGTACAGTCAGGTACAACTCAAAAAGTCCAAGGATTGTTTGGAATTGCGTCATTTTGAAGATTACTAAAAATAGATCATGCTGGATAAAACTGGAACATCTCTTTTTGTTTGAACCAATCAATCAATGCAATTAAATTCATGGAATCTCGAAAAATATTTTTTGCATTCGCTTCATGTGATTGAAATGCACACCAGTAGTTAAATAACATAAAATATTATAGAAATACAGAATCAATTCTTTACTAGACAAACCAGTTTACTATAGTTCACAGCTTATCAACAAACTTTATATAAGAACGAGGTCAAAAGATAACAATAACGATAATTGCTTTGTACCTTATTTCTTAAGATTTTATTGATACAATTTCCTCGACAATTTCACAAAAAGACAAAACTTCAAAACTTTACACAAACATACACAATAAACTTCGCAAATTTTAACTTTAAAGAATGAACACGTAATCGAAATTATTTGTTTATTTTTCGAACGTGTTTGTGAATTTTAACGAATAATTTCAATATATTTCTTATCAACCATCAAGCTGTACATTTTTGGAATCAGACAATTTTTAATTAAGGAGAGTTTACATTTTGCCTCACCTTTTTTGAATTACGGTCACCCTATCACGCGGTTTTCTTATCTCTTTAATGAAAGGCACGCCCTACAAAAAATGTAACGTGATATTCGAACATTCCCTTATGTCAATTTCAAAAATTAGAAATTCGGAGAATAAAATTAATATTCCCAAATGCTAAAAGTTCACTAATTTCTGCCGGAGTTCGTTATAGGAATTTTTTATTAGACTAGACCATGTCTTTATATAATAAGAACCGACATAACATGTTTAACAGACCGTATCGAAAAAAAAAGTTGTTTGCGCGAAGTTCTAATAGCAATAAAAACTTTCTTTGGGGAGTCTCAAACACTGCCCTAAAGTTTTATTTTAAAAAAATTCCTCCTGTCTCCGCATCATAGATATATAGATAAAAATTAAAAAAAAACAAAGTATTTCTTCAAACTTGGAGTAAAAAATTTTTTTTTGAAATTTCAGTTATGTGAAGTTTTAAAACATCGGAATAAGTCGACTTCTTCGCTAAAAAATATTTAAAAGTGATATTTATAATTAAAAATACGAATACATTTTTATATTGAAATTTTTCAATTCACATAATCACTTTTGAAATCTACTAAAATTCTACGGAATCTTTTAAAAATATGAAAATCTCTTAAAATTCGTAAAAATCTATAAAATTAATAAAAACTCTTGACAACCTTAAAAATTTCAGAACAACCTTTAAAGTTCCTTAAAATTTCATGAAATTCTTTAGAATTTCTTAAAATTCCTTTAAGTTACTTAATATTCTATAAAATCCCTTAAATACTTCTTTTCCAATACTTCTTTTAAAATTACTCAAAATCATTTGAATTCCTTTAAATTCCACGAAAAACTTTTAAATCCTTTAAAAATCCTAAAAATCTAGAAAAATTCCTAGAAAAATTCTTCAGATTTCTTAAAATTCAACGGTAACATTGAAAATTCATTAATCTCCCTTAAAAATTCTCTTGCATTTTCTAGAAGAATCTTTAAATTCCTTAAAATTCGATGAAGTCCTTTAAAACTTCTCAAAATATTTTAAAAAATCAATAATACCTTTTGAAATGTTTCAAAATTCTATGCAGAATATTAAAATCCCTTAAACTACGTAAAAATATCTAAAATGAATAAAGTCTCTTGAAATCCTTAATAATTTCACGACAACCTTCAAAGTCCCTTTAAATTTCATGTAATTCTTTAGAATTTCTTAAAATTCCACGAAATTCCTTCAAGTTTTTTAATATTCTATAAGATCCCTAAAATTTTCACTACTTCTTTTAAAATTACTCAAAATCATTTAAAATCCTTAAAATTCCACAAAAACTTTAAAACCCCTTAAAGTTCCTAAATATTCCAAAAATTCCTAGAAAAATTCTTCACATCCCTTAAAATTTGATGAAATCCTTTAAAACTTCTCAAAATCTTTTTAAAAATCAATAATTCCTTTTGAAATGTTTTACAATTCCACACAGAATAATAAAATTCCTTAAACTACTGGAAATCTCTCAAAACATTTTTGGAAATCTCTCAAAACATTTTTGGAAACCCTTGAAAGTCCGTAAAATTCTACAAAAGCTTTCAAAAATCATAAAAACCCCACACACACACAAGTAATCCCTTAAAATATAAAAAATATTCCCCTAAAAACACTTATTGATAGATATAATACCTTAAATTTCTTTGAATTCCCAAAACTTTCTTAAAAATCTCTTCAAATTTCATAAAATTCTTCAAAATTACACAATATTTTTTAAATATCTTAAAATTAATCCCTTAAAATTCCTAAACATCTCTTTAAATGCATTTAGAAACCTTTAGAATATCAAAGAATGTCCAGAAATCTTAAATATTTTAAGTAAACTATGATTTATTATTTTATTATTATTTATAGATCGATTTTTTAGTTTCCCTGATTTCCCTGACATCCCTGACTTCTCTGATATTGCTTTTTACTTGACAATAAAATTAATTTTCGATATATAAATTATCAGAAAAAATAGTTCGAAGCAAATTTCGAACTTTTTTCGATTTTTTGAAACTTCAAAATCATTTAGAGAAGACAAAAAATATTTTAATGGAATTATCACTATACAGGTATACCATCGACTTGTTTTGAACTATTTTAATTGATAATTGAAATCTCAAAAAAAAATTTTTTGCTCTTCTTTGAAGAAGTGCTTCGTTTTTTTTATTTTTAGCTTTATCTAAGATGCGGAGACAAAAGGAAATTTCTTTTTAAGAAACTGTGGGGAAGTGTTTGTGACTCTCCAAAGAAAGTTTTCATTGTTATCAGAATTTCGCGCAAACAACTTTAAAAAATCAGAAAATGAGAAATTTTTCAAACCTCTCTTAAAATGTGAAAGCAATGAAAGCATATTCTAAAAAACATGTCTGAGGAAAGAAAATCTGAAATTCAATTTTCTTCTATGCAAGAAAAGAGAAAAATCCTTAATCTTAAAGGTTCGGCCCTGACCGTTGTATTGACGTGCCTATACATTTCGGCATGGAAATCCGTGACTCTCGTCCTCATTTCCACAGTTTCCCAGACACGTTCATTCCAAGAATCAATGTCAGAGATCGTTAGGTCATTTTCCACTATTAATCTTAAAATGAATTTCGAAATTTTCATACTTATAATTTACCAGAATAAAGTTCTGGTCGAAACTGCAAATGGTGAATTATAGTAACCCTCTCTTAATATATGTACCCTCTTAAATTAAAGTATCACCTGCAAATATTTGAATATACCTTCTCAGTTTACAGTTTTGCATTCTGGATATTTTTCTGAAAACACAATAGTTGGAGTCTCCACAAAGAATTTATACTTTATGATTCGGATACACTTTTCTTCACCCCCGAGTGCCAGGCTGTAATTTCCCTTTCAAAGTTTCAAATGACCCAAACCTACCAGATTTTCCCCAGAAAAAATTCAAAAGAATCCCGTTTTCAGTCAAGTGAAAATAACACAAGCCCCCTTTTCATTCCACATTCACTGACCTCGGAATAACCAACCTGCTCAAAATTCTGAGCAAACTAACTAATTTCTATCATAACTACTTCTCCTATGTTTTTAAACATTCAAAAGTAAAGAAAATATTTACTTAGTTGAAAAAAATATTAAATTAAATCGAGAATTAAATATTATTTTCAAGTTATTTTCTAGTCACCCTGTAGCTAGTTCTCTTGCTTCTACTATTCTAGGTTTCATGAGTATAGATAGACCCGAGGATAAATCCCACTGGTTCACTGCAGGTAACCATTGTGTAAGCCCCTCTTTCAATGGTATTCACATGAACAGGAGGATCCTTTCTCAAGCTGTGATACATTTTAATAAACACTTTTTCTCACTCCGTTGAAAATTAGAAAACCACCAAAATAATCAACTGTGTTCTAAAGAATTTTTGTAACTTTTAGTAGAGTGTATTTTATAAATAAAAATTGCTCTTCTACTAAATTTAGTCACCTAGTTTGTCTATGTACTCATCCAATGTAACGTCATCTCTATCTCTCTGGGGAAGACCGCTTTAAAGATTACTCGGGATTAAAGCGAAACACCTATGAGAACAGTGGCGATCGATGCTCCAAAATTCAAACGCAATTTGCATTTCATGAACAAAGCTTGGACAACAGTATTTAGTTATCAATTAATAAATCATTCTTTAATATTTTATACTCTTCGATTCGTTTGCTATCCGTTACTATCCGTTTCTATATGACTTCCAATAGGGCCACATTCCAAAAGACTAAAATTCAAAAAATTCTCCATCTATAACACATCACCTCAAAATTCGTTTCGATAAGGAAACCTAATCAAAAATATGTGAACAGGTGTGCATGACATTATTTCTTATCAGATTACGAATGTTAGTCACTTTATCTGGGGTAGGAAACAAATTAATATCGATAGATAAAACGACGCCATTAATATTAAAAAACCGAATTTTTGTTCTCGATTTTTGTTACGTAAAAGTATTGCAAATTGCACACGGGAAGAGTGATTCACAAATTAAAGAGTCGTGATGCACGTTAGTATTTTTAAATTGGCACTTGATTGGTAGGTACCAATTTGGTACCTACTATACAAACGCCAATCTAAGGTTTTTTTCAGTAGGGAAATATTAAATAATAACAAAAAGTCCGTATTTTTTATAAACCATAAAATAATATTTCTTTAAGAAAAAGCCTAACGACCGCTAGGTATAATGTCGTTGATTGCTATACTTTTTAATCAACAGATAAGGACTTGTTTTTTCAATGTGACACTGCGATAGGTAAAAGTCATCGTTCGTGACGATGTAATATATAACATAAAAAAAATATCAACTTCGCTCCTCTCTGCATGATTTCGTTGCTTTTTTTTGCAGAGATGGGGGAAAACTTGAAAAATCAATTTTGAAATCCCTTACTATAAATTAAAAGCTGATAGGTCTCCGATAAGAGTGAATGGAGTGTAATTGGGAGTCTGTTGAGGTGGTATAAACGGTTTTCTGCATCCCTTCTTCAACCTACCCCAAAACTGGAAGGGTGTCGAGGACAATGCTATATACCCAACCTTGTCATGGGGCACAGGATTGATTTTTCTAACTCATGATTTTCGTTTTGTACGTTAAAGATCGAGTTCTCTGGTTCACGAGTGTCAGGCATATGTTGAGTTTGGGGGACTTTACGGGTGGAATAAAAAAAAGATAAGCGAGTGGGAAAGGCCGGGATTTTGCCGGTCAGCCGGCAGCGCGGCAGCGAACTAGCGAAGTCAGTCGTCTCCAGGCTCTCGAGTCAGTCGGGTCGTAAAGTGTTTTGCTCCAGAAAATTGTAAGCATGGCGCGAAGGATCAGCATGATTTCCTTGATTATCTTGGCAGTGATTCGTAAGTGACTTTTGCAAGTGAAAATTAACTATTTCGTCGCCGGTGACTCAAAGAGGATAATCAAAGAGTTCGCGTTTGCGCCAATCTCTCCTTCATGTCATAAATTGAACGCCTACCCTCTTAACTCTGCCGAAAATTTTCCAGGGATGCGATTTCAAACGTGATTTTTTAATCATTTTCCAAATTATTTTTCTTTTCCAAGATCTCGTAAAAGGGGACACTCAATTTTATCATATTGCACTAATTAACATTTTGACATTCATATTTTTTTATTTCCTGAGAAATTCGGTCTTTTACTGACCTAGACACAAATTTTTTGGATCGAAACATTTCATTGTTTGTAAGTTGAGCACTTTGTCTGTCTGCAGAAAATTAAACGAATTGAAAATAAAGAAAAGTAGGAAAGAACTTGTGCAGAAATTGCCCCATTTAGCCCTATTTAAAATAGGGTTCTGACGAGGCCCTGGTCAGGATTTCTATTTTTAGTAAAAATATTTTTATATAATTACGCATTTATGGACATTGAAGAGTTTTTCAAGTCAAACCTAAATATCATGAAAAAATAGGGAATTTAAAACATTTTTTTGTTTTCAAATTACTTTTTGAAATCTCTTAAAATCCTTTGGAATTTTTTAGTATCATTAAAAATTCCTTGAAACAGATTTTAAAAGATTTTTCTGAAGACTTAAAAGAAATTAAAAAACATTTAAGTTATCTCTAAATATTTCAATGCAATTCAAGAGATTTAACAGATTTTAAAGAATCTAGAAATATTTTTTCTATTAGCATTCTTTTATCTATTAGAATTCTTTAATATAATTTAAAATACTTTACAAAATTTTTCAATTACATGAAACCCATCTGAGTTGTTTTGAAAATTCTTTAAAATTCTTGAATATTTAAAATCTTTTAAAGTATTTAACAAAATTTTGCATTACTTTAAAATCTTGCAACTCCCCTGAAGTCTTTTGAAATCGTTTTAAATATTCATTACAATTAGTTGGAAGCTCTAATCTCGATTTTCATTTTCAAGTATAGGCAGCGAATAGAAATCCAAAAAATGGGTAATTAATTTTAAAAAATATTTTATTCACTTAAAATCTCCAATATCTTTTGAAACTTCTTGAAATCTTTTGAAATTTTTTGAAAATATACAATCTTTTAAAATTTAATAAAATTTTTTAAAATCCATTAACAGTTCTGTTGCAAGGCAATACAAATATAAAAGTACTTCTTATTAATATAATTATTTTATATTTATAACTGAGATTTTTCGCAGTACACAATTTTGCATTTATGCTGTATATAAGTTTATATTGTTTATAAGTTGAGCACTTTATTTGTCTGTAGAAAGTTAAACAAATTGAGAATAAAAAACAGCAGTTTTTGAAAGTTCTTAATTTTCTCTTGAAATACAAAAATTTCACAGGAAGCTTTAAGATTCCCAAAAAGTGAAAACACTTCTGAAATCTTTTGAAATTCTAATTGACTTTAAAAAACATTCTAAATCCCTTAAAATCTCCTAATATCTTTTGAAACTTCTTGAAATCTTTTTAAGCATTTTAAAACTTCTTTCACTCTAATGGAATCGTTTTATTTTTCATTGTCGTGTAAAGATTTAAAAATAATCAGATCTCGTAAATAGGACACTCAATTTTCCAAGATTGCATCAATTATAATTTCGAAATTCATATTTCAAATTTTATACGAAATTCGTTCTGTTACTGACCTAGAATCTAGAAATAAATTTCAAGGACCGAAAAATGTCATTCCTAGAGAACAAGTTAGGATAAAAGAAGGCTTTTTTTCAATTTCTGAACGAAGCTATGAATTAAGGACATTTTGTATTCAAAGGACGTTTTCTCTTGTGTGTGTGAATCTGGTTTTATCATACGTTATTCCTAACACGTGGATACTACCTTACCGGAAGGTGAGGACATGACCACCTTTTTGAGAATTACAGACAAAGGTCTTCGAGAAAGAAATATTCTTCGAGTTTTAATAATTTGAATTATTTCAATGCTCCTGGACATGAAATATTTAATTTCACCCTCAGTCATTCATTTACTCGTAAGTTAATTCACATTAAGCAACTAAAGCTGTTTAAAAAATGACTGAAAGTCTCTCGAGTTACAATTTCTATTGCATCTCAAAAATCGAATGGCCTCTAAAGTTGAAGGCTGGAAACTTGGCATTGAAAAGCCAGCGAATGGAATATTAATTTCTTTTATGGCTAAGCACGCGCCTCTCCTTTTACACTCACCCCTTTGCTTTATTGCTTCACTCTAGTTTTATCATTCGCTAAAATAGAATGCACCATGCTCATATTAGCGCACATAATCTGAATTACAAAGCTGTACAAAAATAGTGCGAAAGGAAACATTTTTTTCCTCGAGTTGCAGAATATATTCCGCGATCGATCTCAAATCTTCAAAAATGCCACGTTTAACATACGCAGCTCAAAGTTTACAACACATACCTGAAAAAATACCTTACGTTTAATCAGCAACTTCATGATATAAGCTAAACACACTACGGAAACATTATTAGTCATCGAAACTTTCCTCATCGACTTTGGGATACGTCAAAAGCTTTGGAATATTTCATAAACTTTTTTTTCAAATCTGATTCGATGATTAATTACAGTTATTGTCAAAAATTTCTTGTTAATTGAGGAACTCTAAACTGAAACTATTGTACGTGCATCTTAAGATAAACACTAAATAAGTACTTCTGACTCATATTTTGTGATGATTAGATAAAAACAACCCAGTGCGTATAAAATCACGATTTCCGTGACGTTAAATTCATATCATGGGACTTATCAAAAAGTATAATATTTGTTTTTTCGTCAGCACAAAATAAAAAAAGGTGTTTCTGTTACTGTTTCAGTCTGGTTTCAGATTCAACGATATAGATTATGCCCAACTTGAGTCTTAAAACAAGACTAAGAAGGGCCTATAAATGGAAGTAAGAAACTTTTTAATGCATGTTTGAATATTTGAAAACTTTGGAAGGATGCTAAAACATTGTGCCCTTGAGAAATTGATTCACCCTATATAAATCTTCTCACTCTTTCTCCCCTTCGTTAGAAACTCCCAACCACTGAATGGAAGAATTCACACCAGATGTTTTTAATAAGCCAGATTGAAGTAAAAAGCTTTTACTTTTACGGACTTTCAGTACATATTACTTTCTGAATTTGAATTTATAACAGAGTACTAAGCTCGTAAATTATTCTCCGTGATTCTGAATTATTGTTAACGTGTTTTTTTTATATAGATGACGTGACTCAACCGTTTTTATAAAAATTAAATTAACATTTGCAGGCCTTAAAGTCCATATAAGAAAAAAATAAGGCATATATAGAAATATTTGCTGCTGTTGTGGATTTTATGTAAATTATTTTACAAATATACAGAATAGTCCCAAAATATCCCAAAACTGGGATTCCAATTGTCGCAACATTTAAAGGAATTCAAATGAATTGAAAATAATTGTAAAGATTTTTTTAATTTAAAAAATTTTTTAAATCAATAAAGTTCGGTAAAACTTCAGGTGAATTCATGAAAATGTATTAAGATTAATTTAAAATCATTCTGCGTGAATTGATGAAAATTCAAGTTAATTGAAGAAGAATTTAAGAACATCTTGGGCGAATTCAGAAAGAATTCAAGACAATTTCATATCAACAGGAATTTAAAGAATTAAGGAAAGTTTAAGAATTTTGAAGAAATTTTACAGGATTGAAAATCTCTCAAAAAATTTGAAGTGATTTTAAGTAATTTCAATGAATTTGAAAACTTTTCAAGTGATTTTCAAAAATTACGAGTTTAAAAGTTTTTTAAAGATTTTTTAGGAATATCAAAAGAATTCAGAATATTTTTCAAAATTGCAAGTATCAAATAAAACTATTTTCAAATTTAAAAGAATTTTTGAAGAAATTTTACAGGATTGAAAAGATTTCAAGAAATATGAAGTGATATAATGTAATTTTAAGGAATTTACATTTAAATTTGAAAGTGTTTTAAAGGTTTTTTAAGGATATCAAAAGAATTCAAAAGACTTTAAAAAAGTGTATTTGAAATAAAAAATAATTACAATAAAAACATTTTCAGTTTTAAAAGATTGAATTTCCTATTATTTTAATTATCCGAAAAAGTTTTTTTCAAACCGAAAATGACTCGAAATAATCCTATAAAAAAAATAAAAGGTCAATTCGTGTGGAAATATTTAGCTGGCCCCTGAAGGGCCCTACATAGTTTTCCCCTTTACTATGTTGGCCCCACGAAGGGCCAATAAAGAGGCCCTCTGTAGGACAGGGCATTTTTCAAAATTTGTTGTAAGAGTTAAATTTAGACATTAACAATTATAATAGGTAACATTGTGGCTAGTATTATATCATATAAAGCATTTTTAATTGCAAAAAACATTCGTTCATTTTGTATTTAAGTGTTAATGAATCCAAATATAATTCCCACAAAATATATTAAAAATTCCAGTTAAAATAGTATTCTTTTAATTATTAGTAATAATTTAATCTTCCCTTCCAAAAGTAATTTTTTGGTTTATTTTCAAGTTGGTGATCGGACTTAGAATGTTTTATTGTAAATAATAAAGGGGTAAAGTCCCTGCGAGGTCCTAACTAGGCTTTTCCAGTGTGGGCTTAGAAATTAAACAAAAAGAAGGGGCAGCCATTGTAGGTCCCAGCAAGGCCCCAACGAGGCATATTGTAAATGCTCGATTTTGTGGGGCCTATAAAAATGGCCATCATTTCAAAATGTCTAAAATGGGAAATTTCCACACGGGATCCTGAAAAAATGAGAAAATGGTGATTTTGTATAAATTTAAAGAAAATCATACACTATTGTCTAAAATAGTGTACTATAGAGACTAAATCTTGAATATAGGGGATATAGTGACCGGTCTGTAACGCCTGGGGTTAAACTAATTACCCTTTTTTTAAATCTTCCCAAATTAGATCTTCCGTCAATACACCTGTAATTAGTATAGGGTTTGCCAGGAATGTCTTGGGATTACCTACCGCAAATCTCTGTGTGAATTCCGAAATAACCTGGTTAATCCGGAGAGGCATCCGTTACTAATCGAATCAGAAGGCAGTTTATATAGTATGCGGAATAATTTTAAAAGCCATTCTATAACGAAATATCAATATTCCACCGCTAATTCTGAAAATTTTATAGGAAAGAAGCGAAAATCGAGATGTTAAAGAAGTTACGCACAGTCGTAAAATATGTATCTGTAATTAATTTCCTTAATTAAATAAACCTAGCTTTCTTTACCAATTTAATGAATCATCGATGGTATAATTGTTTCTCATAAAGACTCTCTTTAATTGCAAGTAAATTTGCTACAAAGAAGTGTTAAACTACCGCCCACAATTGACTCATAGTCAGCATGAGAATTTCTCGAATTAGTTAATGAAATTCAGGCAATTACACACTTTGCAAGAACTCATTCACCCTTTGGAATATAGAAAAGGAGAAATGGTTTTCCATGTGGGACATGAGTCACATTGAAGTTTCTGCTCGAAAAGTTGAGTCACTGGGGTTTTATTCCTTGAGGATTTACTTAGAAGAGAGTAAATATAATATAAAGATAGAAAATATTGGTAAAGTTAAGGACTATGTAAATAATTAAAAAAATTACTAAAAATAAATCCATCCATTGATTCTAACAATGTATTGAGTAACCCTGAAAAGCTTATGAACGCGATATGGCAATGTGTAATGCTTCGTTGGTTGTAAAGTATTTTCAATATAAATAGCATACTTGTTCATGAGATATCGTTGCGAATAAGTAAAGCGGAAAGTATAACAAGAGAGAATACAGAAAAGACAAAGCAAAAAGGATAAACTATATAGGTCATTCTATATAATATTTACAACTGAACAATAAAACCATCTCGAATTTTTTTTTTCGTGTTTTAGTAACAACAAAAAATTGACACGTATTTTCTTATTTCGATGTAATATGCAATTGTTTTAAATAAATGGTATTTACGGCAAATGGACCTCTTAAAAATCGTTTTTTCAAGGGCTAAAATATTGGTTATAGTTTTGAGAATACCTCAGAAAAATTTCAGAGTGGACTGTTGAACTGTTTGAACCTGTTTCTATTTCGCGTTTTTCCGTGTTTTTTGTGTAGATTGTTCATAACAATTCGTTCAGTATTCGTGCTTCAGTGATCCACATCGGTTCGAAAAATGGCACCACGGAAATTCAAAGATCGTTGTTGCAACCCTTTCAACGAAAAGTCCCACGCTTTAAAAGTGCATAAAAGAAATTTGCGTTGTGTATCAAGTTTCATTCGGGAAAAATTCAAATTTTTGAAACCCGAAGATATTTTGTGTGCTCCTTGCAGGAAAAATTTTGGGGAAAAGTGTCGCAGTGAAATCAGTGAGTGCATATTTTCAGTAGTTTCTGTAGATTTTATTGAAACCTAAAACAGTTTTTAAAAATATAATCAGAATTTGCAGAGAGAGAGAGAGAGAGAGAGAGGGGGGGGTCAAATTATAACAAGCTGAATATAATTCCTAATTTATTTTTAAATTAAAAGATCAATTTCATGATCTTATTAAGAAATTATTTGCATATTTCTTATATAAAAAAGGAATCATTTATTCATTCATCGCTGTAATGCAAAGTGTAGGTAATTGTTGACTTTACCTGAAAATTTCATTAATTTATAGGAAATAGTTTACGAACTGGAAGATTTAAAAAAATCCTTAATTTCTTCTCTCTATTTTTTTGTTTCTAAAACACGAAAAAAATATTGGAGCGATTTTATTTTTCAATGGTAAATATTATATTATATTATAACTATAAGAAAGTCAAATTTTTAAATCTATAGATAGTTATAGAAAAGAGACTAGGAAATGTACACAAAGAAATAAATCTAATTAATCTGTGCAAAGGAGGTCAATGTGAATTATCTAGAACTCTAGAATCAGCAAAATTTTCAATCTATAAATACATGTACTCTACGTTTTCTAATATTATAATCTGAATAATATATAATATGATGATAAACCTTTTGAAATGATAACTAAAGTTTAATTAAATTTCCTTATAGTGTTTACAGTTTTCGTTTTGGAGTCTACTTGAAATATTTCCAGAGTTCATTGGTTCCTAAACTGTACTATTCCAGATCCGTTCAAGCAATCGAAAGGAACTGCATTGTATTCCATGTAGATTTGTAGAATAAGAATTATTTTGAGAAAATCAAATGTAGAGTTTAGAGAGAAGTAACATAGCCGATGTTTTTTGAAAAAATACTTTCCTCTCGAAGTCGAAGAAGTTATCGATCCTCTGTCGATTAAATAGATTCCTTAAGCATTTATTCGTTAAACGAGGTCCGAATTCCGATTGCCACGAACCTGCTATTCTCTTCAGTGAACGACACATAAATCACGACCAAGTTTGCGTGAAACGAAACTGATTTCATCCATCGTAAGTTATCCAGTTCCCACTGAATTCTTCCCTTCGGAACCTTGTACTTCACGCAACTTCACGTTTGTTTGTGTGTGGGTATTACCAGGTATTACATATAAATAGTGCAAATTATATCCCTGACCAGCAGACCGGAAATAGCGATGGGTGCTACGCGGACGGAAAGATAAAGCTAAGTGGAGGGAAATTTGAAATGACAGAATACGTTAAGGTCGTTGGACAATAAAGCATTCATTTCACTAATATTTTTTATTATCAGAAATTAAGTTAACCGAATCGATTTCAAACGAGACAGACAGTCAAATATTTTTATATCTTCAAATTCCTTAAAACCTTTAAAAATTCTTAATTTTTTCATGAAATTAAAATAATTCCACAGTCCATAAAATCATTTGTTATTCATTTAAAAAAATATTTTAGTCTTAAAATCTCCAATACATTTGGAAACGACTTGAAATCTTTTTAAATCTATTAAAAATTCTTCCAATTTTATGCAATCGTTTTATTTTTTACTGTTATGTAAAGATTCTTTGTAGTTTAAAAAATTACGGTTGCAATAAGATAAAAAGATACTTCTTATGGACTGATCAAATTTAACCGTTCCATCACTGCCAATCTTCAGAACAAAGAACAGCATTAAATCATTGAATATAGCTGAAATCCAGAATAAATTTGATACCAGTTGAGTCAAGGGTCGAACAATCTATTGGCTCTGAGCAATCAACTTACGAACTTTTTTTTCTTTTCAGAAATTGCCATGACTACGAAAATACCAACTCCTAACGAATTCTTCAAAAGTATCAATGGGAACCTAACAAAGATTACTTGGAAGCATGCAGTAAACAGCAAGGAAGATCTCGCAAAAGCTCTCGACTCAGGTAATTGTATTACTATAAGTTAAATATTGAATCACCTCCATTTTTTCTTGTCAAGTCTAACTTTTGCAAGGAACTTTCTTCTTTCATTATTTCAACTCTACTCTTTCACTGGAAGTGTCTAATAAAAAGGACCCAAGTGATCTGAGGGGAATCACCTTATTAATAAAATCAGGTGGACGCGGTTGTTATTGAATTTCTATCAATAACTATAACTATAACTATAACTGCTCGATTGTTAATGATAATCGATATCACTCTGTTTCTTTAAAAAAGAAAATTCCAATCCAGTGGCAACTTTTTTAAAAAGTTTAAAACTCTTGCCTAAAGAAAGTATTCATAAAATTGAGTATTTATTTTTATAATCACAGAGTAGAGTTGAAAGCCTGTCGATGTAGAAAAAAAGAGCACTCAGGTTCTACAAAGTAACATTTTAATCTTGGTCAAGTCTTTACCAGACTCTCGTCAGAGGTACCATCTTCACTGACAATCGATAATGACCTTGACCTGTGTTTGCACTGGGTTTTCCCGAGTTACCCTTGACGATATATGAAAATTGCTTCTTACGGCACGCGCAGAAACGTAAAAGTGGTTTAGACTATAGTAATGACCCTAGGTTTAAAAAGCAAAAGGCTCCCGTTTTTCGAGTCTTACATAATGTAAAAAGCAATATAAGCACTAATCTCATTTACTTGTTCATTGTCCTCCATCCATTCTTAAAATTCTTTCAATTTAAAGTAGATATACAAACTGATTTCTGCAGAGGAGGAAAACATCGATCTCATGAATTTGGTTCACTAGCGATTAGACTCGCGCACTAAAGTCTGACAGAGAAATTTGCAGGCTGCAGCTACATGATATCAGCTTCTATAGCCTCTTTAGCTGTGATCGATATATGCGTCTCACGTGACTAAAAATTTCATTTTTAAAGCAGATGTCCTGATGCTTGAAGCCGATATCATCTTTGGACATCTATCGACAAATAAAACAGGACCGCTGTTACCTATTATGGGTCATCCACCAGCAACTGAAAGCAACTTAAGTTTAGATGAATTCCTCACAACTGCTCTCAAGAACCGCACAAAAGGACTGAAGCTGGACTTCAAATCGACCGATGCCTTCAAGCAAAGTTTGGCAATCATCGAAAAACATAAAGCTAATGTAAGTATCACCTACTTTTTGGAAAAATAATCAACAATAGATACTTTTTAAATTAAATTTACTCTAATATTATTTTTTTTTATAGATTACGGTCCCTTTTTGGATCAATGCTGATATTCTATTGGGTCCAGTTAACGCAAATGGTAGCGCAGTCGAACCTAAAGAATTTTTGGACCATGCCAAACAGACAGTCCCTGAAAGTACTTTATCTGTTGGTTGGGTGACCAGGTACGTTCAGAAAAGAAAACGAAAGAGAAAATGTTAGAAAAGGAAAGCTGTCTCGTACTGAAAATGTCTGCTGAAGTAGATCGATCAATGTCCTGAGGTTGCGCGGAGCGACATTAAGTTGGAAAAATCCCTGGAAATTTTAAAACATCCAGAATAATTTTTTTCCCTTTTGCTATTCATTTAGCCTTTTTTGTAACTCTGCAATCCTCAGGTTGATCCATTCACTTCAAATTTTGATCATTTTAAAAAGGGAACATTTACAGACCATTCGAAATGTTAGTTGCATTTAATTATGAATAACATGTTCATATATTTTTAGGTACGACGCCAAAGCTAACATCACTGGAAACTATACGAGTGCAGATATTCAAGCGATGGTGAAAACCCTGAAGGACAACGCTGTGAATCAGACAGTGACTTATCCTGTGAGAGCAGCCTTAGCAATGAACGATATTGAAGTAATGAAATCTCTATTGAAAAACAGCTCTAAAACTGCAACTTTGACTATCTGGTCCAGCCAAGGTGATGTAGTCGATGGAAATAAACTTTCGAAACTGATCAAAGAAGTTGGCGTTGATAAGGTCTACGTTGATGTGCCAACTGAAGTTTGGAAAACATTAAACCTCTCCAAAGGTGGAGCTTCCTATCTTGGCTCAAGCATAGTTTTGACAATTCTTTCTCTGCTTTCGGCTACATTTGCCAACCGAATCCTGTGAAGTTAAGAAATCTGTAAAGAAACACTAAATTAAGGAAGATACAGGGAAGATAATCGAAGATATGAAAAAGTCTCGGGCAACGAAGGTTGCAAGAAAATTCAGGATCTATTGCTAAATAAAGAAGGAATGGATTTCCAGCAGTATTTTTTTCTTTAAACATGTTAGGGTAGATAGAATCTACGTCTTAATTATCAAGATCGAGTGTATACGAGTTTATAATTTCGATGGAAATCCTAGGTCAGGATCTGATTCAAACTGCTTTTTATGTTAGCGAATAAATAAAGATCTTGGTATTAAATACATAGTAAAAAAGTAAAAGAGTTGTCAAAGTTTTGAAGAATCAAAAGTTAATACTTTGTATTTCAAATATAAAGATGTTGATCCATTGTATTTGGCTAATTGTTACGAATTCGATTCGAATTCCACTGCCTTGTGCAAAATCTCATGTGCTGGAACTATTAACTTTTTACTTTGTACATAAAGGAAATATTTTCAAAGGTCAATTTCGCAGAAGCATTTTGAAAAGCATCTGAAGATATTTAGTGCAGCTTCATGAGATTTTTAACAAGACAGCTATATGTGTGATTCAGTCTATACTAATTTAAATTCAACAACCATTAAATTCCGTTAGGTGGTTCGTTATTATTAGTACAGAATAAAAAGTGTTTAGTAGATCAGAAGGTTTCGATTCAATTTTATTGAAAAAGAAGCAACAATAAAAATTGAAGCCTTTTATAAAGTAAAACTTGAGCTGACATCTTCTGATACAATACTATAATATTAAAAAGTTTAAACAGAATTATCGTTGTATACAATAGCTATGATGCAATAGTCCTTTTGCGATGAACGACTTACATATAACATATTTTCAATTGAACTGTACGTATACTTTGTATCTAGAGTTCAGGTTCTTCCGTATCGCATTCCAAACATTACCAGAAAGTTTAAGAATTTATTACTATTCTTAATTAATATTAAAAATAGATATTAAGACATGTATAGTTTCCACAAATTTGTAAGATCCAATACTAAGAAACTTCCATAAAGAAGTATTTAAAAGCGATTTATTTCGTAAATTACTAGATAGATTATAAATTCCAATGGTGTTCCCTTTTCTTTAATAGGTTGAATTACAGATTGAGGCTTACAAATTTGTGTGATTTTTTCTTTGTTTAAATAAAATGAAACCTTATGTTTCCTTAAAAACAAATGTTGCAAATATCGACGTCCAATTTTCTTACACGTACTTATATTTATCCATTTAATCTGATCAAGCATTTTTCACTTTCAATTGACTGATCTGTTAAGCAATTCAAGTGAGTTATTTGTAATTTACAATCTTTAAAAATTCAAATTTCAATTAAAATTTCACATTACATTATTTTTGTACTGAGTAAATTAGATTCTATTTACGAGAAATAACTCGAATAGCATGATTATAGTGATTATAGATGCTTATAGATTTATGTCAAAGCCAAAGTAAATGTAAAATTATAAAACGGGACACGCTGTGTTTGATAATGAATGAATAAAATTGTTTACGAAATAAATTCTTACTACTTCTTACTCAGTATCCCGATTTTCCCTAATAACTTTTTTGCTTTATTAATACACGAGAATTAATTATTAATTATTATTATTGATGATTTCTTTTTTAGACACAATTCGATGGGCAGAATCGAAAATGTGCGAAATAAATTCTATAAAAATTGTATAAAGTTGTATAGAATCTGATTATATAAAAAAAAAATTAATATGCATAAATAAAAGCAAAATTCGTACAGAAATATATTCCGGAAATATTTATTCCTCTAGCCCTCTGATTGACGTGTTTACTTGTCTTCTGCCATTCATGTGATTCCGGTGGCGATATACGAAGGTCTTCGAAATCTGACTGAAAGATCTTTTGGTAGCGATTCGAAAACTGGTTTCACGGAGGTCGCGTCACGCTTTTTGTCGCTCTGTACATTCAAAGTGTATGTACGCACAATAAACAAACTATTTCAGATTTTATTTTACACTCTATAGACATTGTGCCTACATACAATGCCAGGAAAAACGAGAGCCATCGAAATCGAAGGGTGGGAAAACCAGCGTATTTTGTTGGCGAACCTGGTCGCGTATCGAATTCAAAATACCTGAGGAAGAAGATTCCCATAATTTAGGTGGTCAAAAATTAGAATCATTTAAATGATCAGATAGATAATTTTAGTTTTTGCAAGATATTTCATGCCATTTCGTTAAAACTTCAATTTTTTTGCCATAGTTATTTTTAATTTACTTTAATTTTAAATCATGTTTGCATAGTTTCTATTCCTTTCTGTGAAATATAAGTTTGGAAATTTCAATTTAATATTTTATATTTATAACTGACATTTTTTATAATAGAAAAATTTTCATTTATACTGTATATAAGTTTATATTGTAGGAAAACAATAAACAGTACATTTTTTAAACTACAGAGAATCTTTATATGACAATCAAGGATTCATTCCACTAATATATTTTTTAAATTAGAAATTAAGATGACCGAATCAATTTTAAATCAGACAGGCAGTCAAATCCTTTTGTCTCTAAAAATTCCTTAAAATCCTTTGAAAATTGTGAATTTTTTCTTCAAATGACAAACATTCCACAGGAAGCTTTAATATTCCCCAAAAAAGGAAAATACCTTTAAAATCCCTTAAAATTCCACGAAATCACTTGAAATTCATTTTTTTT
>JAUESI010000003.1:9531545-9543031 GCA_032275145.1 Synergus laeviventris | reverse complement strand
AGCGACAAAAAAGTATTCTATGTATCATATCAATCTTGTTCCCTTACAACCTCTGAGATCAGTGACTCCGAATTTAAATCCGAAAATCAAAACAACCACAATCTAAGTTCAACGCATCTTAAGACATCCGAAATTCTAACTTTTCCAAATAAAGAAGTAACTAGTTATTTTCATCCTTGCGTGATTACTCGCATGTCACGAGAAAATGAGGTGTATATAGAAGAATCTGTGGACCGAATGTCGGTTCTTCGAATTGCAAAGACGAAATAATCTCAGTAAGGACTTTGATTAACGATCCCAGAATCCACAAATATGTAACATTTTTGTTAGAAAATAGAAACATAGTCTTGGAAACCTGGGGAATGAAACTCAGTTGCCAACCATTGAAATGCTAATGTTCATTCTTTTTTAAAGATTTTACATTTTACTGTTAGGTACATGTCTGACATCTCAGAGTCAATAATGTATTTTCGAGGGTTCACTTATTTTCCCCATTGTCCTCTAAAAAGACATATTTCTCTTATGCCATAGTACATTTACCTAACGGAAAATTTACATTTATACATAATGCAAAAAATCACTTATTGGAAATTTTAACGGTAGAATCCTTTTCTAAAAAGATGTATTTAGAACAAAAAAGTATTCTAAATTACAGAGCTTAATCATCATTTTCTTTAGTCAAAGGAACAGGCGATTACACAGTTTTTTTTTCACAAAATATTGTTTTTGTAGCTTTAATCTTGCCTCACACGAAACACATAAATTGAACTGCTTCTAACACTTCTCTTTCTTTGTCCATCAGACATGACAACAAATTTTAATCCCTAACATCTGCCAAACATTAATTCACTCTTGTTTTCATTACGATCTTCAGAATAGAGTTTGTACCAACAAAAAAAAGTATATAGTAAAATAAAATATGAAAAATTTCCTCGATAAACAGAAGAAGCAAGTATCTCCTGCCAATGTTGATGACAAGGTACAAAGTCACTGAATCTATATGAAAGCTGTCCGTAATCGAGAAAGCGCTATTCTAGGAATCTCATTCCAATATAAGCAATTTATTGTGCTGACTTAATGAGCCTCTAATTTCATTAGTCTCATTTCGAGGAGATAACCAATGGTTCAACGAGCACACATAATAATAATAATAATAATAATAATAATAATACAAGAAGCAAAAAGCTCGCAGATCCAAATAGCTAACTCCCATCATAGACACGAAGTCTTACCTTTAAATGTTAAGTCACACAGACTAATCCACACATTCTTATCTATTTCGATTAGATGAACAGTATACATTCATACATACAACATTGTAGAAGAAGCTCTTGCTGTTATCAGCAACAAGAGAGAAATGTTTGAGACTGAAAGATACGTCTTGCGTTACTCGAGAACCTTTATGGAGTTTCATGTGGCATAAGTTATACGATATCTTGCCATTTGTCTGCAAAGAGTAAACCAATCTTGAACTAGTTATTTTACAGTCTGGATTGAAAGAGGACGAGACATATTGGCAAACATTGGAGAAACATCGAACTATTCGAACCACCGTACTTGGCTCGTTAACGAATTAACGGCTTGCTAAAGAGAACGATAACGGTCGCCTGGCGAAGGTGTTAATGGCCGATAAAATGACGGCGTATGATTTAAAGCCCTAACATTCTCACAATTAGATAAACTTGCATCCGAAACTGCTGTAACCTTTGGCGAGCCGTTTAGGAATTTTTCAGCATGCTGAAGTTAATTAGATTCTTTGATTATAATCTCCGCCAAATGGTTGCTTTGAATTATGATTTACTCGATGCTTTCTCTACTAACGATTTTTTAAGTTTCATGAAACTACGCACTCAATCAATAACATAATCATGTACTGTACTTAGATAAATCTTGTGAATGTTTGTTCTTTTAAATTCAGGGTCCATAAGTTACCCAGACAGATTTCAATTTCGCTGACTTGAAATAAAACTTATTTATGAGCACCTACATAACTTTAGGGTCATGAATCACATCTTGCAAATCGAAAACTTGATAGTATCTATAGTAACAATTTGAGACATAATTCTTGTCAATTATAATTCATATAAAATTCATAGCACTTTGTCTACATACGATATATTTCGATAAGTTAACTTGAGAACCTTGTAGTGAATTGAGACAATTTTCCTTGAGCATTGAATCTATAAACATAAAAGTCAAGCCGAAAGTTTTATAGAAAAAAGATTTACCACCAAATGGGTTCAACGAGGAGAAAAACGATTCTCAGACACCTTTCAGACTTACAGCTTGCATATTGGATGTCGGAAGAAATATACTGTTCGAGGGTCGTTAAAAATTCCTCTGACACGTGGTCGCGTTTATGGGGTCACGAATACTTTTCAAAGAGCTTCACGCCTGTCACTACATCGGAACAAGGCGTAATATCACTCTATAAAAATAGTAGCTGGAACCACTTTTTACCTACTATTAAAGGGGTCTACTTTTCGTTCTCAATTAATGATAATATGAGAAATTTTAAGACATGCTTGTTGGATGTAAAAAGATAGAAAAGGATAAAGATTTTCATATCCCTGCCAAGTACACACTTTGCATCCATTAAACGCTATCTTTTTCTATTTTTGTGTGTATGCGTCGTTTTCTCTAGGCTCTATCTTTTCCTATCTTTTTCTATCCTTCTCTATCCCTTTTCCATGTTCAATCTTTTTCTATCATTAGTGTTAAACTTATTAATTTTCAAATTTTGACATGCATAATAATATTTTAGATACAATATGCTGTATATATAATTATAAATATTATTCGAATCTTACTGCTAGATAGAAAGATAAAGATTGAGATGGTTAAACTTGGTAGTATAACATACTTCAAGAGAGATATAAAAGGATTGAAAAGGATAGGCTTCGTAACATATTGTAAAAAATATAGAAAAGTATTGAGATGATTAGATTAAGGATAGACATGGTTAGAAAGGGTAGTGATTGAAAAATATAAACTTGGTAATGAACTTCTAGAGCAATAGAAGGTAGAAAGACATGGATTGAAAAGAATAGAAATAAGGGGTATAAAATATGATTAGAGTAAGAATAGACTTAATAATGCATTTTAAGAAAGATATAAAGGGATTGAAATTATTGTACAAGAATAGATGTGAATAGAAAATCTGTTATGATTGGCTTCCTACCAGATTGTAAAAATGATAGAAAATGATTGAAATGGTTCAACAAGGATATAAACATTGATAGAAAAGTAAAGTCTGAAATGGATAGACTGGCTAGTATACTTCAAGAGAGATACTAAAGGATAGAAATGATTCATCAATAAGGATTGATGGAAAAGGATAGGTTTTCTAAAATATTGTAAAAAAGATAGAAAAAGATTGAGATGATTAGATTAAGGATAGAACATTGTTAGAGAGGTAGTAATTGAAAAGAATAAACTTGGCAATGTATATCAAAAGAGATAGAAAAGGATTAAAATGATTCAAGAAGGATAGAGACGGATAGAAAAACATGAATTGAAAAGGATAGGCTTCCTAAAATATTGTAAAAAAGATTGAGATGATTAGATTAAAGTTAAACGTGGTTATAGTAAGGTAGTAATTGAAAATAATAGACTTGGTAATGCATTTCAAAAGAGATTGAAAACGATTAAAATTATTCAACAAGGATAGAGATGAATGGAAATATATGGATTGATGTAGCCTGCTAGTAGATTGTAAAAATGATAGAAAGGGATTGAGATCATTCGATTATGAATAAACTTGGTAATGTATTTTAAGAGGGATAAGAAAAGGATTGACATGATTGTACAACGATAGATGTGGATAGAAAGATATGGATTGAAAAGGATAGGTTTGGTAATGCACTTCAAAAGAGATACAAAAGAATTGAAATGATATGATTCAACAAGAATACAGACATGGATAGAAAAGTAAAGACTGAAATGGATAGACTTGGTAGTATTAATACTTTAAGAGAAATAGAAGGGGATTGAAATGATTCAAAAAGGATTAAAAAGGATAGACTTCCTAACAGGTTTTAAAGACTATAGAAAAGGATTGAGACGATTAGATTAAGGATAGACTTGGTAATGAACTTCTGGAGCAATAGAAAAGGATTGAAATGACTCAAGAATAATAACCATGGATGAAGAATGGTAGAGATTGAAAAGGATAAGCATGGTATTAGATTGTAAAAGAGATAGGTAAGGATTCGAATGATTAGACAAAGGATACATATGGATAGGACAATCGAGATTGAAAAAGATAGGCAAATAGGGATAAGTGGAGGATAGGAAATTATTGGTGAAGATATAATAGACTAAGGATACAGAAAGATAGAAAGATTAAAATTCAAAAAGAAAGAGATAGAAATCGATTGGAATGGATAGGGATACATTTTTCCTTTCTATTTCAATCCTGAAGATTGAAAAAGATTCAAATAGATGTACAATCATGCGCATGTAGTGATTTAATCACACCTCATACGCCTGAGACATGGTTCAAGTACTCTTTACTTAAATTCCTTCCAAGAACTTAATAGAGGGAATAACAAGTGGATATTATTTACAGCGATTTGTCTCTTAGCATGATTCTCTGAATTCTTAACACATTTTCGAGCATATTTTAGTGTTATCAGTTTACGGGAAGACAAGCTGACAATGAGTAACATGCTCTGCTCGCAATCTTGCATACCAGCAATTTCGTCGTAATCTGAGTTACAAATGTCTCAAAGCCAGTGAACGTAAAAGCAATTATTGAATCTTTATAAGTCTAGCTACTTCTCGTGCAATCAGTGTGAGACGCTCGATAAACATCCTGATTAAAATCCGAAGCGTGAAGGATGAATGGAATCAATTGATAGATTTCATTTTCATTCAGTACGTAAAAATTCACGACGATATTTTGTTTATTCAAAGAGGATAAGATTTCCTTGGAAATTTGTCACGTTAACGCGGTTTCGAGATTATTAGGGAGAGAATCAGAGAAACACCGCGTAATCGCATAATCGTGCAAGGATTTATAGCCCAAGGCTATAAATTTGTCGGTGGACGTTGCTGCGTGTAAGGTTTTCCATGCTTTCCGTAATATGCATAATGTACACCGGAAGCAGATCCGCGTACATCCTCGTGCGAAACCCCCGCAGCGAATACTGATCGAGTGCTAGTTCGCAAGTTGGTTCATTCGCAGCTCGCGTTATTCCTCGAGAAGGCGAAGAACATAAATTATCCTGCCGCGCTGGTCCAAGGCGTTGGACGAAATCGCGAGAATTTGTTTCTGACGTTATTATACTCGTGCGAAAGCATGCGAGAGTACCCACAGGTAAAATGACATATTTTCGACTTTAACAACAGCGAAATTTGATCACCATTATTTCCAAGAAAGTTGCTCCTATATAGGCTGATTCTCAGCAAGTCTCGTGAAACTTTAAGAGAGGGTAAGGTTATAAAGTGCTTGACATGATTCAATTTTTGCGTACGTACTCTTTTATAGCCCTACGTGAGATATTTCAGGTTTAATCGAAAATAAACATCATAAATATTTCAATATTAGAGAAAAATTTAAGTGATGCTAACCAATAATTCATTTGAAATAATATCAAGGGATTGTAGATGTGAGAGTGAGATAGGAAAGCGTAGAAGTAAGAAAGATAGAGAGAGATTGAGGCGTATTAGAGAATCAGGGTGGGTGAAAGTGAGGGTTGTTCCTGTGTGTTAAGAATTCGATCTAAGGATTCTCCCGCAGAGGAAACACAAACTACGGTTTATGAGTTTAGTTAGGCAACTAGCGACAACCACCTAGACCCTACTTTTTCAAGACGGCAACCACCCTAAAACAAGTCGTAATTTCCTTGTAGTTCGAAGGACCCAGCGGCATCTACCTAGAGTGAGTTTGTTCAAGGCGGCAACCACCCTTGAACAACTGACGATTTTGTGTCGCGCTCGTCTTTTTATATCCGCGGATTTTGTGGTAGTCGCGAAGTGGGGGTAAAGACGGATGGAGAGGGATGCGCAAGATACGTGTTTTCGGTCGCTGCGCTTTTTCTATTCCCCCGCTCTCGTATGCTGACGGATTAAGTGGAAAACATCTTCGGCGCGCGGTAGTTCTAAAATCTGTTTTTTTTTTATTTTATCTATGCCTTCTAATCCATGCGCCTGGGCGTATATCAAATTCTACAAGTTTTTAAAAATGAATTTTAAGGGATTTTAAATCAAATAAATTATTAAACAAAGAGCGTATTAAAAGTGCGCGCAGCCCGCTAATCTTGGCTAGTTTTAAAATAATTGGAAAATGTGAAACCAAAATCAGCTAAAATCTCTGGAAAATTTTTTTAATTTTATTGTGAAAGTTCTTGAAAATCTTTCAATTCTTTGGAGTTCCCTTAAAATACTTAAAGAATTTTTTTTATTACTTGAAAATCTTGAAACTCATCCTAATTCTTTTTAAATTCTCTAAAATCGCTTGAAATCTTTCTAAAATCATTTTAAATTCTTTAAAATCCCTGAAAATGTAAATTCAAGGTATTAGGTAATCAAATATTGCAAATATTTAATACAGAATAGTTATTTAATTTGGATGGGGATGACGCGCCTTGTAGGGTCCATACCAGGTTCCAACTAGAAAAAACTAGAGAAATCAGGACCCCAAAAAAATGTCTGCACGAGTAATATTGCAATTTGAAAGGATAATCTTTTCGGCGTATTTTCAAAGTATTTTTACGTCCCTGAAATAAAAATATAACAGATGTCCAAAAAATGAGGCTTGCTACTCAATGGAAATTTTAAACTGCTAGAATGTTTAACAATACTTTCGAGAAGATTTATGGTATAGTTGTCAAAAGAAGCTGAATTCTGGATGATAATATTGACATGGCCACTGGGTTGCAGTTTCGTACGAAACGATTCTAATAATAAAGTAGCCAGGGAGAGAGGAAAAGTTGTGTGGTAAAGCCAGAGACAGCGAGAGCTGCTGATGCTCAGAAAAGATCAAAAAGGCTGCCCGACAATGACGCGACCGCAGTGAATCGACGAACTACTGACCTGACGGCACAAGGGTAATGATTCACCAGAGATTGTGGGCCGCCTTTAAAGCTGACCCTGCTGCGAATCGCAGCCGACAATCAAGCTTTTTCTTTTTTTTTCCATCAACAATAAAATTTGGCTATCAACTTCATTGTAGGCACTGCGTTCTAAGTGGCAAGTAAGAGCCAGAGGACACCCTTAAGTGTCAAAGGGTTAAATCAAAATTTTTATAATCAAAAAACCGTTTCGCTCTTTCCATTCAATGATTCAAAGAACTTCCACAAAATCTGTCCAATAAATCACTTGTCCCTAATTATTCTTCAAGTGCCCTTCAAAACTAATATGAGTCTAAATGCGGTTTTTACGCATTCTCCTATACGAAGATCAAGCAATGAGCACATAAAATAACATTAACATCTTGGAAATCTTAATTCCAATGTCACATGGTCAAGTGGTGATATTTCGAAGGCATTTTCGCAAAAAGAACGGAGTGGAATTTCCGTGAAACGATTTATAAGATAGAGTTGAGGGAGTGTGCAAGTAATATACAAACATTATAAATGAAGAGATAAGAAGAGATTATACCGTTCAGAAGCTCCACCAAAAGATAAATTCAGAGAAATAACACATGATATGTACTTGCTTGCAACTAAGGCTGAGAGTCGAGATGAGAAATTCGTGATAAGAATGTGTGAACTTCATAATATTTTTTTCTTTTTAGATACTAAATATTCCTTAATTGTGCATGACTTCCTTGAATATTCTCGCAGACTGAAAAGTTAAATTTACCCACGTGGATCTAACCGAAGATTCAAAAAGCTCGCAAAGATCAATGCCACAAATGTTTCAAATCAGGATTTTAGGGTTCAAAATTCTCAGCTGATTTGGACATTTTTTTTAATATAAACAAATACAAATACATGTAGAAAATAATGACTATATGTTAACAATTACTATTATTATAAACATTTTAATAAACAATTAGATGTTCTTTCATTTTTCCATAGAAATATGTAGTTCTCATCCAATGGACATAAAATATGTTTGGCACAGATTATTTGAAATAAAAAATTGTATTTATTAAATATTTCTTATTGTTAATAACGACAATTATAAACAAATTTGAAAGTTAATGATTTTCACTCAGAAAAAAATTATTTTCTCAACTACAACATATTCCAGATAACTGAACAGTAATATTTCAATAACAAATATTGACAATATGTTAAGTTTTTTCATTTTATCATGGTGAATATTGTTTTTCCCATTAAATGGATTTATTTTTAACAACAAAAATTAAAAACATAATTGAAAGGTTCGAATTCAGTTATTGACAATTATTAACATTCAATTAGACATTTTTAAAATAAATTATTAGTTTTCAGTTGTCTGGAATATGATTTAGAGGAGAAAATAATTTTCTTCTGAGTGAAAGTCACTAATTTGGAAATTTGTTTATAATTTTCATTATTAACAATAATAAATACTTAATGAATTGTTTAATTATATAAATAATTATTGAAACACAAGTCTCACAAGACCCAAGAGACTCACACGACTCCAATCGTTTATACCGTCTGCCTTGGATGTCAGATGCTAATTAATTTACTTAGCTAACGAGATCTGAACCCCCTTATCATACTCGTGGCGTCAATAAACTCTCAAAAACATCAAAAAAGAGTCCGAAACTTCTTAAAATAGTCCAGATACTGTTTTTTCTCTTAAACAAACTTGGAATTAGAAAAAAGTTGAAAGTTAGACGCAAATACATCATGAATCATATAAGTAGTCAATTGAATCTGGAAGAGATTGTGTAATATTTATTTTTGAACTGAAATAGGTCAGGAACAATTTCACTTGGACTTAATCCAAGAAGTGCGCGAATTAGAAAATAAACAAAAGGTTTATTAAATCGTTTCTATTTCTATATTGTTTCATACAACATAAGAAAGGAAAATGTTTGTGGTTCATTCTCAAATTATCAAGTCGATGATCCCGGTAGAAGTAATGTTTACTTTTCCTATCAGAATTACTACATTCTCCCTTCGCATCATGAAAAAAAAGATCGAGCAGCAATTTTGCAGCGACTCTATCGATACGTTCGATCCATGGTTAAATAACATGTTACCACCTCGAACGGTACAACTTAATCCTGCCGTGAATAAAGTCATTATAAACGTTGATGTGAGGTTCGGAGAAGAACAGCCTCTTTGCTTCAGCTAAATAAAACTTCCTCTTCTTGTAATCGAATTTTCGTTATCAGCTCTAGGCCAATACACTATTTTCAGCAAGAATGAAAAGTTTCCTTGCACCAGAATAATCTGTTTTTCAATAAAAAATATTCATATAAAAAATATTTATATGAAAACATGATTTTATATAGTTAATATAACTATAGTATTAATATTTCATTGGAATTTCCAACATAAAATAATGTAATAAAACGGAGTAACAGGGCATTGAATAATTTTCCAAGTGAAAACCAAACATCGGGTAAAAATAGGGAATTCCTAATATGTTTCACACTTGATTATTCATTATTATTTATTTACACACGGACATATTTCTAAGAACTTTAAACAGGTTTTTGTGAAAATTATTACTAAACTACAGTTTTTATGATTATCTTTTTTTAATAATTTTTAATAACTAGAGATTTAAAGACATTGCAAAAGATTACATGAGTTTTTAAGACATCTCAAAGGATTTCAAAATATTTTTTTGAGTTTTTTGAAATTTCTTAAATATATCGATTTTTAAGAAAGTTCATGGTCTTTTAAAATCTCTTAAATTTTTTAAATATTATTAAAAATCCCTTACAATATTTACAAATATTTAAAAATAATTGAAAATCCTAAAACTATTTTGCATTTTTTTGAAATCGAAATTGATTTAAATTTCTTAAAATAACTTATCTCTTCAAATCCTTTAGGAAATCTTGATTCCTTTAAAAAATCTTGTCAATTCTCTTGAAATTGAAATTCCCTAAAATCGCTTGAAATCTTTTCAAACTCTCTACAATGTCTTGGAATTTCTTAAATCTTGTCAAAATTCTTCAAAATCCGTAAATTATTGGAAGTTTTATTAAAAGCCTTTAAAATTCTGTAATATCATTTAAAATCCCTTGAAATACTTATTGTTGGAAAAATTTTTCAATTACTTTAAAAAATTTTTTAATTACTCTATAGAATTTTGAAACTCCCTTAAATTATTTTGAAGTTAAAAAATTCCTTAAAACTACTTGATTAAGTATTGAGCAGTTTTCTCTACGTGTGGTATTTACCACTCATTTAAAAAATATTAATTTTATTAGTTGTAATATTTGATTACTTAACTAGTCAATTTTCTGTAAACAAAAATCCTAATATAAAAAGAGGTATATTATATTGACATTTTTTAAAGAATTTCAAAATAATTCACGGGAATATCAAGATTTTAGAGTAATTTAATTTTTTTAAGTATTTCCAAAGATTTTAAATGATACTAAAGAATTCTAAAGGATTTTTAAAAGATTTCAAAAGCGATTTCAATATAAACTCCAAGAGATTTCAAAGAATTTTTTAAGAATTACAAAAGCATTCAGGGTAGTTTCAAGATTTTAGAGTAATTCAAAAATTTTGTTAAGATTTTCAAGGGATTTTAAATTATATTCTAAAGATTTCAAAAGCGAATTTAAAGGAAAAGGGATTTCACAAAATTTAAAGTCATTCTAGGGAATTTAAAAGGATTTTAAGAAATTTTACAACAATTTTTCAAAAAATTTTCAACAAGAATTTTAAAGGATTTGCAAAAGATTTCCAAAGCGATTTCAATATAAACTCCATGAGATTACGAAGAATTTTTTAAGAATTACAAAAGAATTCAGGGGAGTTTCAAGATTTTAGAGTAATTCAAAAATTTGGTTAAGTTTTTCAGAGGATTTTAAATGTAATGCTAAAGAATTTTAAAAGAATTTCGAAACTATTTTCGATTTAACTACCTCTTTTTTATATTCGGATTTTTTTTCTAAAAATTAACTAGTTAATTAATCGAAGAAACGTTTGTTAATTCTGATGGCTAGGGAAACCTGGCTATAGAACCCCATCAAAATTTCTCCACGGAAAATTGTATTCAACTAATTTCTCCTCAGAATTCATATTACTAATCCTCTAGAAGTAAATTTTGATTCCGCGACTTCAGATGACGAATGCTATAGACTTTACAAGTTACTCTTTCTTATACACATTAATTCTCAAAAGATCAACCTCTGTCTTTCATTCAGAAGCGGCACGTACCCTATGGCCTTTGAGAGCCGCCTGCACACTACGGGTCGCCGTTCAAGTGCTTTTTTTTAAACATTTTTTTTACCTTTTTTTCACTCGCTACTCTTCTAATTCGCCAGCGGCGCATGCAGAGATAATAACGCATGGAACGAATCATCAGCAAGAAAGAAAGCATACCCATCGATGCTACAGAAGGCGCGGAAA
>JAUESI010000003.1:9455963-9467614 GCA_032275145.1 Synergus laeviventris | reverse complement strand
AATATATGCAAAATATATGCAAAATATATTCAAAATAAAGATTCAAGTTCTTTTTAAGATTAATTTTTAAACTATTTCCATCTACAAGTAATAGACTTTCAAGAACTTCAATTTTTTTTCCTTGAGTTACATTAAAATTTTGTGTCACATTTCAAATTTTAATAATTAATTTATGCTCTCCATTTGTGATACTACCTAAATATTGTTTTGCATTTCTATGTTGAGGAATGAATTCATCTCTCAAAAATCCTTTAATTTCTGTATTGAAATTTTTAAAAACCATTAAATAATTACTTAAAAATTAGCGTTTTTAATTTCTCGTTGATTTTCTTCGATATCAATGTTATTTTTGTATAATTTGTTCAAAGTAATTCATAATGAAGATTTCCGAGTTTCTAAAATGACAATAATAATATGAATTTAGTATTAATAATAAAATCATAGAAATCACCAGAAATCACAAGAAATTAGAAGTAACGTTACAGAGAAAAAATGTCGGTAAAGTAGGAAGATAGAACCTTAGTTAGTAAATTAGCACTCCTCTTCATTATATGTCAAGAATATGTCCGCGAAGTGGGCAGATTTTTTACTATTTATTTGAAATCACTTCGAAAGACTAGTGAGCAATTATTGTAACAACTCTACAGATCTATAATTGACCGCGGTCGACTAATTAGATCCCTGTCGAGTCGTATCTATCTCTCCTCAATTAGAATCCCGTTTCCAGCTAATTGCCAAGCAGGCTTACATCACCATGTCGGATTAATTCGCACGTCCTTCTATGGGGTGGTGATTCAAGAGTCCGATTAAGGAAACTTCCGGACAAGAGTGATCCGGTAATTGAACATCCTATCTTTCCTTCCTCAAAGCTTTGTATCGAAATAAAAATATCTTTTCTCGGAATTAAAAAGAATGTTTTTACTATCTATTCATAAATGTAAATCTTAATTATTGAAAGAGGTTTTCCTTACAAATACATAAATGCGTAATCAAGGCATAATAAAAAGTTTTTTCTATACACTGGCGCCAGACTCGCCTCTAATCGTGAATCTGATAAATAAATTGACTTTTGTCATGTCTTTGAAAGACCAATGGTAACATATTTTCCTCAAGAGAATCAATACATCCTATCATAATTTGACATCGTCCTTGTTCGAAAAACCTGTGTCGCTTTCCTCCTTGTCCCTTTTTTTTACACCCGTGCCGTATTTTGGCTCACGAGAAACGAGATAAAAGAGAGCCGATGTAAATATCAACCGATATTTTACGTTATGCGGGTCGCGGCGCCATGCAGATGAGCGGCAAAGACTTCACTAATTTATAGCGAGAGTCACTGCAATATTATTCACTTGTCGCCGTATATAATGAAGTCGGTCTTCGTTCTTCTCCATACTTATCGCGAAATTGGTATGCACACAAAATCTACACTCAATTTGATATTTGAAAAATAGCAGCAAGGAAGTTGTTATCTGTGACTTTCATTTAAAATTGAAATCAAAGCAGGCATCTGTTTCGCTTTCACAAAGCTGGAATGACATTAGGAAGAAAAAGAATCTCATTGAATAGAATTGACGATGGAGGTAAATGGGAATGAATAAAAAAATACACTGACTCTAAACAAATTGATGATGCGAGGCATCAGTTTCCAGCGAGCGATTCGCACGTATCGATAAAATTGTTGTCGTTTATCAGACCGATTGCCAGTCGCCGAACAAAAAGAAGCAATCGAATGTGGAAGCCTTGTACTGATTATAAATGGACTAAGCCCGCCTACCACGTCGGAAACTCTATATTCTGCAGTAGTCTCTGCAGAAGAATTCCATCATGGACATTGATCCTTCCTCCACTGCCACCATTCATCTGTCAGATGCTCCAGCATCGCTCGAGAAGATTACCACCTTCTGAAGGTTACTTCCGAGGAAACGACTCTCTGCTCAGCTTCCGAACTTACTCAGGAATTTTTCACCGTATTTTTCATATTAGCAATTAGTCGATAAGCTGTTTCTTCCAAGTGAAGTACTTGGAACTGATAAGCATAAATATATTTATGCTTAATCTATGTCACCTGTCAAGCAAGAAAGCGAAAGTAATTCATTCATGAAAGGTCGATTTATCACTGAAGCACTTTGACTACTGGTATTAGAATGAGTTTCGCTGAATCGAAACGTGTCATCATGAATGCTCACGATCTTCCACAAAAGACAGAGAGGAAGAATCTATGGTTTAGAAACATGACCTTATTGACTTTTAAATCAATTTCTCAACTCTAAATTACAGAAATGTGCAATCTCTTTTTTATCTTCAGATACGTGCCACCTGTTTGTGACTATTGTGAGGCAAGTGTCTGATTAGAAGATACATTTTGAAGGAACATGCTTTATTGCTACCCACATACTGTGACAGTATGCATGTTAACAAAAATAGAGGCATCATGCCCCACTTGCTCCCCACCAAGCAAAACTTTTAAATACAGCAGTCAGCGCAAACAAGATACCAGTTACAACTAATCAATCGAGTAAATATAATACAAGTGGAAACATGAAAATCATATTCGTCTGCCTTCTCGTGGCATATTGTTCTTTTGACGTAAGTTGATTACATTTTTTGATAACATGTGAGAAAGCGAGTGATTTTTGTACACTACAAGATTCTTTTATGTACCATAATACTATTCTTCTATGTATCTTGTGTTGTTCGTATTTTTAAATTCAAAGATTACTTACAGGCCTCTTGTCTATCGAACAATGTTGTTGATGATGCCCAAATTATTGATGAGTTGAGGATAACAGCTCGTTCTGTAATAAAAGACCTCAGTGAGTACAAAAGTAAATACCAATCTCAAGCAAAGCTTATTATGAAAGACGTTGAAGACGCTTCTTTGAGCAAAACGAGTGGAATTGTGAGATATGTGACAAACAGCATTAAGGTAAAGTGATTTCCCAGAAAAGTACCATATAATAAAACACGACAACTTTCTAATCGTGCAATAAATCATTTTTTTAAATTTCATGCAATTAGACTGCAGTTAGTGCAGTAAGCTCAACAGGCAAGAACGCAGATTCGTGTCTTCAAGCCTGTAAAGGCAGATTGAAGGATCTAAGTCAGTCAACTAATAAACAACTCGACAAGTGTAACGATAATTTCTCACTCTATATCGAACCAGTTATGAAAGAAATCAAAAGCACTATGCAGGTAAAAGAATGGTTCATAACAATTGAATTATTATTATAGAAATGAAAAAATTTTTAAATCGTGAGTCATCAGTTTCAATATTTTCTAGAACGCGGAAAATATTTCCGCTAACTTGGACTACATTACGATTGGTTGCACTAAGCTTCTATCAGCGGATGACTGCTTAAGTGAGAAACTTGAGGAAGTTGAAAAGGTCTTAAGGAATATGCAGGTTTATGTCGCTGGGATAAAAAGTACAGGGTCTTCCGCCATGAACAAAGCAAAGACTGTTGTCACATCCTGTAGTGAAAAAGCAGTGCGTGCTATGCACGTAGAAGCAACATTTAACATTCAAAAAGAAGCGAATATTTGCGTAAGAAATATTTACCAAAAGGATTACTAAAAGAATCGAATCTCAATATATTGTTCATTACTACTCTGAAGACTAATAAATACAATTATTCTGAGATGAAGACTATTATTTATGTTATATTTTACTATGTTTGATTCTCTGAAGAATTCGCGCAGAGAAACACGTAAAGAAGTTCTCGTAAACCAAACTTGGAGCATGTTGAGGCTAAAAGGCAGAGCACCTCTTCCATCAATCACAATGACCGACACGCTGAGACCCTAATTTGAAGCTTTCTTCTATATATTTATTCGTTTCCTGAGCGTGGGTCTTCTTTTGCTCGTAAAACGTCGACCTTCGCGCCTTCGCCACTTTTTTAGCCCTTCTCAATTGCGTCTTCGGTATGTCGAACAAACAGCCTTTATGGTAAATAAAAAGTGCGAGCATGGTGGCCAATTGGCGGACAATGCAGAAATATGTGCCAATAGAAAAATGAGCATTAACTCTATCTTAACTTTGTGCTCGCTTACTTTTTATTCGCATGCAAAGGAAGGAATTAAACGTCAATTAAGCTGAATGAATATGTAAATATGAAATTAAGAGTCGTGATATACCTCCAGGGTCGTTAACATAACTCGCGAGAATGAAGAACTTGTCTGATTCTTGGTGCCCATGACAACCCATTATCGCCAATTAATGTCATTTACAGATCAGAGGTCGTCTTTGTTACCTTCTGGAACGTAAGTCTCAATGCTTTGACGAACTAATAATAAGTATAGATATAATAGTATGTATATATGTATGCATGATATCTTAATGATACAAGAAATTTGATGTAAAAAGTAAAGAAAAAAAAAGTAAAGGCGCGAAGTTTTTCAATTAATATTTCGATTAGAGCTGCAATTAAAATTCCATTGCCGACTCAATTGCACATCTGCTGATGATAGAATCGCCGATAAAGTGAACGCCTGAATCTCGGTAAAAGTGGCGTAGATAATCTTGTTATACAATTACTTTACTGAATGCTAGGATGTATAGAGACATAAGCATCGCGTCATGCGAGAATTCATTCATCATTATTGTTGCATAAGGTCCTTAGCTACTTTTTGCGATGGTTGTATTCCTCATGCTAATCACGACTGGTGCATTGACATCTAATGACATGAAAGAAAATCCACGAAACTTTTTTTCTTGTCAGAAATTAGTACAATGATCCGTGCGCGATTAATTTCTCGTTCTTGCACTCCATTTGCTTAAAAAGATTCAGAGGATCTAGGAAATTTCAAATCAAAGGATTTTTAAATGTTTTAAGGGATTTCAGAAGCATGACATTTTTGTCTTTGTCTAATTTCAGGAATCTCAATAACCTAGTTTTGTAACATTACTTGAAATCGCTATAACATCCAACAAAATTTGGTGAAATTTCATTGGATTTCGTAATATCACTTGATATTTCTTGACATTCCTGAATATTTTACATCCTTTTATATCCCTTAAAATTACTTAAAATTACTTAAAATTACCTAAAATTGTTTAAAACGCATGAAGTCTCATTAAATCTTTTACAATTGCTTGTATCCTTAAAATTACTTAAAATTACCTAAAATTGTTTAAAACGCATGAAGTCTCATTAAATCTTTTACAATTGCTTGTATCCTTAAAATTACTTAATATCCCATAAAATATTCTAAAATCCCTTAAAGTTACTTACAATTCCACGAAATATATTCAAATTCCTTCAAATGATTTAAAATCCGATGCAATGTCATGAAATCGATTTAAATTCCTAGTAATCCAAGAAAATCTCGTAAAATCCCTTGTAATTCAATATCCTCTACTTGAAATTCCATGAAATTCCTTAAAGTCCATTGCAACCATTGAAAGTCTTAAAAATTACTAAATTATCCATAAAATATCTTTAAATTCCTTAAAATTATTTAAAACTTCTTAAAATTGCTGAATATCCACCGAATTTTCGTGAATCCCTTCAGCGTTCTTAAAATTATTTAATATCCCACAGAATATCGTAAAATCCCTTAAATTTACTTAAAATCTCATGAAACATCATGAAATCGCTTAAAATTCCCGAAAATCCAATAAAATCTCGTAAAATCTCTTGAAACCCCCTGAGTTCTTACAATAACTTATTATCATCTCATAAAATATTGTAAAATATCTTACAACTACTTCAAATTGCATGAAATTCCGTATAAAACCCCTTGAATCCTTAAAAGTCTTTAAAATTACTTAATGTCCCATGAAATATCTTAAATTCCTCTAAAATTATCTCTTAAGATTCCATGGAATTCCGAAAACCCTCTAATTCAGTAAAAGTCCTTGATATTCCTTAACATTATTTAAAATCCCATGAAAATTCGTTAAATACATAAAAATTTCTAAAAATGTCATTAAATCTCGTCAAAACCCTTTAAATTTCTTAAGATCCTATTAAAACCTAATAACAGGTAAATTCCCTTAAAATTTCTCAAAATCCTTTTAAATTTCCTAAAATCACATGGTATTCCTTAGAATTACTTAAAATTACTTAAAATATCGTTAAATCTTTTTAAATTACTCAAAATCCCTTGAAATCCCATTAAATCCCTTAAAATGCCTGAAAATCCAATAACATTTCATAAAATCCCTTGAAATCTCTTAACAGTTCTTAAAATTACTTAAAATTCCACAAAAGATCGGTAAATCATTTAAAGTTACTTAGAATCCCATGAAATCTTATGAAATTCTTTGAAATTTCTAAAAATCCTTGTAAATTTGTTAACATTATTCAAAAACCTATGGAACCCCATGGAATCTCATTAAATCCATTGAAATCTCTCAACAGTTCCCAAAATTATTTAAAATTCCAGAAAATATCGTTAAATATTTTTAAATTACTCAAAATCCCATGAAATCTCATATTAAATCCCTTAAAATGCCTGAAAATCCAATAAGATTTAATAAAATCCCTTGAAATCCCTCAACAGCTTCTAAAATCTCTTAAAATTCCACGAAATATCGCAAAATCATTTGAAATTAATTAGGATCCCTTGAAATCACAGAAAATTCTTTGAAATTTAGTAAAATCCTTTTAAATTTGTTAACATTATTTAAAAACCTATGGAACCCATAAAATCTCATTAAATCCATTGAAATGCCTGAAAAACTGATAAAATTTCATCAAATCTCTCGAAGTCTCTCAACAGTTCCCAAAATGACTTAAAATTCCAGAAAATATCGTTAAATCTTTTTAAATTACTCAAATTCCCATGAAATATCACGAAATCTTACTATATCCTTTAAAATTCCTAAAAATCCAATAACATTTTCATAAAATTTTAGAATCCCACGAAATCTCACAAAATTCTGTAAAATTTCGTAAAATCCTTCTAAATTCATTAAAATTATTTAAAAATCTATGAAACCCCTTAAACCGACAAATTCCTTTAATACTTCTTAAATTCCAATAAATTGACGCACAATTCGCTCAATTTGCAAAAAACCAATCAAGTCTTCGACAACAATGTCATCGATATTTTCGAGATAATATATGATAACATCACTTTTTTAAGATAGGAATGTAGACAATATGCAATAGAAGTCTCTATTTTCTTTTATGCTTATGTTCATGCTTAAGCGTCAATAAAACCCTCAGGCTAGAGAAATAAAGTAAGGAATTATGAACAAGGATAAAAAAAAACATCCAGTAATTGTATAATTACTGGATGAACCGTGATATTATTTCCATCCTGGACTAAATCGCGGTCATATCAACGGACATTCCTCCTCGAAGCGACAAGAACTTATGTGGGTTGTTATTGCTAGATATAATGCTACGTTTGATTTCTACTTGCAGGTCGTGGCACTCACGTCTCCATAGAGAGATCCATATCTATTTATTGGAAATTGTCAAACCATATAAGATAAAATTAGAATTCACAGTTAAAAAGAATTGCAAAGAGTAAAAGAACTACCGAAAGGATTCTTTGATTTAGCTAATGAAACTCCCACGAGAAGTTAAATCTTCTAAGTCACAGTTTTTCCCCTTCGGTAACACCAAGGCTTACACGAGCTTGTCATGATGTCAGGTTCATAATGGCAAAAACACCCACGCATTCTCCGCACCCACTATCACCTGTATATATAGACAAACGCATTTGTACCTCGTTGTATTTGCAATTAATTTTAAAGACACTAGACGATACTGAGTCTAACCACTTGTGAACAGTCTAGAAAAATATCTAAAAGCCAAGCTTGGAAAGATTAAAGCGAACTGTACATGTTTATTAGTAGAATAAAATTTAAGGGACTTAAATTTCTTTAGGAGACTCATTTTCAATGGATGATTTCAAAATAATCTGTTCTATGGAAGGATTGAGAAACTACTGGTCTTACACACGAACAAATTGGCCATTTTTTCAAAACAACCATAATTTCTCAAGAGGATGCGTGGGACGATTTCCTGACTCACCCACTCGATAATAAAGTACATGTAGGGTTAATTTATCCACTGAGTCGATGTACGAAATGACAATATATTCATCTTAGAGTAATGTCACTTAGAAGTCTGAAAAACCAGTCTTTTTACGACTATATTGACATTTATTTGTTTCATGGCATATATACAAACGAAAATGCCTAAGTAATCAAAGACAATATTTTTATAATACTTTTCCAATTGAAAAATCTACTTGCAGGGTTATCAATAAATAACAGGGAACGTAATTCTTCACAGTTATTTTACACTGAAACAATTGCTGCGTGGGCAAGAATGAACGCGATTGATTGTTAGTGCCAACGACGCATATATGCGTTGACAAAAGATATTGCATCGAGCTTATAGATTATCATGTGTGGGTGATAATAAAATTGCAAATGCAAGAAGGAATTACTGACCCTTATTATAGAAGGTGTATTTCTACGTGGTGTAATCACTAAGCCATTTTTTATTGGATTTACTACCTCTTCATCTTATTTGTTCCAATGTGTTTTTTTTATACGTGCCCAAATTCATATTTAGGGGGTGAAATCGCCCTTCAAAGTTTCCGAGTGATTACTTGAGAAATATAATTTTCAGTGAAATTAGTAGATTGTAGTTACATATTTTAACTGTTGCAAATTAATTATTATGGTATACGAAATTGGTTTTAAAATTATTTAAAATTATTTAAAATCCTTAAATATTCTACTAATTCTTTTAAAAATTCTAAAAATCTTTCAATTTTGTAAAATTCAGTTGACAATCGTCAAATCTGTTATAATTCCACAACCTGGCGAAGTGCCGATGTTTAATATGTTGGCGCCAGAAAGTTGTTAGTAAGCACTTGTCTTTCGTCAGTCATTTTGTCTTTCCCAAATGCAATCTGAGGGTGTCTAGGAATATTTGCTAGGATTGAAATAATGTCGCGCAAAATAGATAACACTATACTATTATTATCATCAAGATTTTATAGTGTCTCTCATCTTCTTTAACCAAAATTTTATTTAATATAAAAATGTTTACTCAATTTTTGCAAATTTTTTTTATACCCATAAATAATTCTGAAAAATCTTTAAATAACAACTTTCTATAGGTTTCTATGCAGAAGCTGTTAATCCTAAATTAATACTATTAATACGTTTGGCACGTTCAGTAGATATGGGCAAGTTTAGTCAGCCAAGTGACAGGAAGCAACGCGGCAAAACTACTTGATTACATTTGCGGAAAGCAAATGACTCCTTCATTTCAAAAATATGCAGGTATTCTTTGGACATTTGCCATAAATGTATCAAAAATGAAAGATTCGAAATTTGAAGAATCTGAGAATCGATCCGTTCAGATTAAAATTGTTCTTTGGATTCTTTCCATCTGAAAATGTGCCGTTTAGATCTTCACGTGTTTTATACGCTTTTTGCCCGGATCATCTGCAGCTACTATTTTATCAAGCATAAGTAATTTCACGCGTCGCGTGAGAAGATTTATCGTCATCATAATGCAACCCTGAACTCTTCAACGCGCAGTTTTTACATTAGCACGTCAGGTTCCAGATGGTATTTAGCACAATTGTCAATAAAGCAGATGTGAATAATGTTTACACATGTCCATGAGTTTAAAGTATAAAACCAAAAATTGTGATTATACAATTATTACAAACTAGAATCATTTTTGCTGTTTTAAGAGAAATGATTGTGATGTACCTAATAATTATCGCCAACAAGGTATGCTAAAGTTATTATTGACCTAAGGATCGTATCTCTTCCTTCATAAAAATGAAAGTCCCTCATTAAATTACAAAACGATCTTATGTTCAGGGAGGAGGAAAATGATGACTAAATACCAAAGGCAATAAATCTGCGAAAATGGAACAATTAATTGCAACAGAAAGAGAAACCTGTTATTAGATCTTCATCGTTAAATCTCAAACAAGGAAATCTGTGTTTAACATTCTTTTACAATTGAGGATCGGTTCGATTACAACCGGTTGCGAAGCATCTTAATAAAGTAAATCCATTCACCAAAATGTTACAACGAGCCAGTGAAAATCTCTTGCTCAATTTCCCATAAATTCCAATTATTGATATATGGTATTTAAAAAGACCGATTTTAGAAATTGACAATCTAGTTTTGAAAGCCGGCTTAATTATTGATTTTGAAATACTTTCCAAGTAAAGTCGTAAAACTGGAAGATGATTCGAGAAATGGATTCGATGGATTCGAAGCTCAGAGTAACCTTGTGTACAATCTCGTCGTTTTGACAATATTTATTACCGATGCGAAGCATCCTTAAACACGCCCCTGATCGCTACTTCATCAAAGAATTATACACGCTTGATACTGGCGCACAAGCTGAATACCTACTGCATACGATTTCTACTGTATTTGTAACTTTCCTTTTTTCAATTTATTCAATCTGTCCATGTCCAGAGATCTCTTCCTCTTTCAGTGATTTGTACTTCAGTTCCATGTCTTCAACAGATTGAACATCTTTCACTTTTATCATCTTTCCAAATCAGCAAATGCATTTGTTTATATGCATACCCGTGCAGAAATTGCCCCATTTAGTCCCATTTAAAATGGGGCTCTATCGAGAATCTGGTCGGGATTTCTATTTTTCAATCAAAAATATTTATATAAAAATATAAGGAATTCCTAATATTTTTTACATTTGATTATAAAAATGATTACTATACTATATTTTATGCTTATATTTTTGGAATAATTTTTAATAACTAGTTACAGAGATTGAAAAATATTACAAGAGATTTCACAGATTTTAAAGAATCCAAAAACAATTTTTGTTTTTCAATTACTTCACAACTTTAAAACTTTTTTGAATTTTTGAGAATACCTTAAAAAGATATCTCTTGAAATACTTTCACATTCTTTGACAACTTTAAAAAAATTTATGAATTTTCAAGAAATTTGAATTATCAATCAATGTGCAAATTGAGATTCAAAAATTTATGAATTATTAAGAAATTGTATAGCTTTTTAAAAAAATTTTTAAAGTTTATAATATAATTAAAAATCCCTCACAATATATAGAAATATTCTTAAATAATTTAAAATCCTAAAACTATTTTGGATTTTTTTTTGAAATTCTATAAACACACTTTAAAATCACGTGCAATCTCTCGAAATAGATTTAAATTTCTTAAAGTAACTTTAGGAAATCTTGATATTTATTGAAATCTTATCAATTCTCTTGAAATCCTTTAAGATTTCTTGAAATTTTCGGTGAAAATTCTTGAAAATTCTTTAATGACATTTAAAATTCCTCTTTAAATTCCCTAAAATCACTTAAAATCTATTCTGATTTTATAAAATCGCTTGAAAAACTAGACAAAATTTTTTATTTACTCTAAAGCCTTGAAAATCTTAAATTTCATTCGAATTCTATTGAAATTCTTTTAAATCACTTGAAATCGTATGAAAATCCTTTTAAGTTCTTTAATATCATTTAAAATCGCTTTAAATTTTCTTTAATCTTTACATTCTCATTAATCTCTTTCTTAAAATCCTTTTAAATTCTCTAGAGTAACTTAAAAATTCCTGGAATCCCCTTAAATTTCTTAAAAACATTCGAAATCTTTTAAAAATCCTTTTAAATTCTTTAATGTAATTTCAAAACCTTTGAAATACTTAAACAAATTT
>JAUESI010000003.1:9356750-9430920 GCA_032275145.1 Synergus laeviventris | reverse complement strand
ATAAAAGTAACGAAATACACAAACGTCAATAGATTTAATTAATTATAAAAGAATATAGTGAATACTCTCGTCATATAATGCCCCAAACTACCAAACTTTAATTGGATATTTAACTATTGACATCTGGTTTAATTATAATAAATTCAGAATGGAGAAAACAAGGAATTTAAATACCAGTATATTTAGTGAAGAAAAATGTAACATACTGAATCAGGTTTGAAATTGTTTTGTTGTACAGAATATCTAAAGAATTTGTCATTTTTAAGCTTATGAAACTAACTTAGATTAAATTTCAGTTGCTACATGCATGTGCTGATGAAATATGTGGCTATCCAAGTCCGACTTATCAACAGTTCAATAACAGTATGGAATGGAGTAATGAGGAATACGACACTGCATATCGTTTAATTTCTACTATTTTACAAAATCCTGTTTGCTTATACTTGGATGAAGAAAGAGTATGCTTTTATATTTACAATTATTAGAGATCCGTGACTAGTTATAGCAAAATTGCGGTATAAATGGTTCGAACAGCCAGATTTTTGTGATCTAATTGGACAGAAGTATAATTAAAAATATGTAGTCCTACAGTATAATATTATACTGTTAAAAAACATTAATGTACCCTGCAATCTATATTATGCAGAGTCCTTTGCATGCCTTGTAATCTTCGATTTTATTTTTTTTGATAATTTCAGATGCCGCTGGAATATCATGCGCTTCCGGAGCAAGTACAACAAAAAATTTTCACCTGCTTGAAAGTTCGAAGAAAACACCTTACTGAAGCCTTATTAAAAAAATATTCCAAGACTACCCTGCCAACCTTACGAGACTTTGATTGGAGATTAAAGGTAACACATGTGGTTACGAATTAACTTAAGATTTCCAATTATAATAGTTAAAATCACTTGTCCCAAATATTCATTTCCAGTTAGTAATGGGTTCCAGTAAGATTGCATCTTTACGAGAATCTCTTCTACAACTAGACCTAATGGTAGAAGAAAAAGAAAACGAAAGACTGTTAGGTATGGAATTAAATAAAGACGAGTTAGATATGGTAATTAATGCTTTAGAATTAGCAGTGCAGTAGAAGAAATTTTACTAAAAGCATTTTATATAAACATGTTATACACAACCAATTATTAAAGTTACAGAAAATAATTATAAGTATTTATAGGATAGAAATATTGCAAATAAAATAATTTGAAAATACTTTGAATTTTTTTTATTCTGGTTATCCTACAGAGGAAGATGAGGATGAATGAAAAAGAAATCCTTACACTTGTTTCACAGTTTATTATAGGTTATAGATAAATGTAGAATAGTTTAATTACTATTACAACTGTTGATGAAAGATACTGAAGACTATATTTCTGTATATGAAACATTTCCAATCAGTAAGCTCAGTCGCGAACGACGTAAATTGAGATGGATAAACGATGGAGCAATCTGTTGGAAAGCATTTCAAGGATGACGATCGGTAGCGGTAGGTGCACAAATCGGTCGGGTCCGAGAATCGAAACGATGAGTAGTCCGCTTTCGTCGTTGAATCTTATCCTCGAGAAAACGGCGAATTTTTCGTTGTAAATATATCATTTCACTGACAGTTACTGAAATTAAATTCGATACGAATAAGGTGTACTATACAACTTTTTAATTTTATTATTTCTTTCTCCTTACTCATTAATATATATCGTATAAAATCAATGTCGGTCATAGGCATGATGACCTTGCGCTCGTCGAACACTTAGAAATATTCAGATCCGGGGCATATACATATGCATGTCTCGTTAAGTTTTATAATCTACGCCTACGACCTTAATAAAATGAAATCGTCTTCAAGGTTTTACTTTACTTTACTTCTGGAGATCCGTATAAACGTAGAAAACGTTGTATGAAAAGTTGAAAAAGGTACCGTTCCAGGTGGTAGTTGTGCGGGCTTCGTTTATCGTAATTAGGCGATATTTAATGATTATCATAAAATTACGCGATAGTTCGTCGTAAGCGATTCTCGTATGGAGAAGTAGCATTTCGAACAAACGCCGAATTTACACAAATGCGTCCTCTATGTCTAGATTATATATCACTTACGCTGCTCGACTTACTGTATATCTTATTTTTTGTGTCTTCAGTGGTAAGTGTACGTGGCTGTTGTTTGTGTATTTGTGTGTGCTCGAATGTACGGCTAGATTCGTCCAATAGCTTTAAAAGTGTGGTAGGTAGTGTGTGCGGTTTCTCGTTACGACGTAAAATCTTTCCATTGTACAAATACAAAAAGAAGACAAGGATCGCAAAAGAAAACACGAACAAAATAATCGTATCGTACGTCTTCAAAATCGTGATGTGAATGCGTACTCGATGCGTTAATGATTCGCTCTTTTGTATCCATTCACTCTCTCTCTCGTCGCTCGCGCGTTCTCTCTTATACACATTCGGATTTGGTCCATCCGCTCTTTCTCTATATCTCTTTTGTCTTCTCTTTCACACTCAGATCTGCTTCGAGTTTCTCTCTGCTTTTCTGTTTCTCATCACATTTTTCCATCTCTTTCTTTCTCTCAGACACACCAATGACTGTAATCTTCTTTCTTCTCCACATTTAGCTTCCAGCCATATTATCTCCTCTGCGTATAACAGTAACGTATTAACGGGAGGGTACTACCCTTTGAGTATTTCCCGCGGAGTGGACGATGAGCTGAATACATTCCGATCATCGCTCTTGTCGCTCGCCCGCCACGTAATGGTCAATCGTTTAAATCTTAGCTTAATAACAATTAATGACACTTGTAAAATTTCTACACTGCAGGACAATTACAGTAACCCCCTGCACTAGGCACGGACCAGTAAAAACCTCTCAATCGTCGCTTGGCTCACGGAATAACGAATCACCACTCGAGCGACCGCGCGAACGACTATCTATTAACCGATCGTCGGTTTTTATATAACGCAAACGTTGCTGTCGCAGCTCCTTGCATCAGTTCCATTCGCTGTTAAATGCCATATAACAATTAATAGGCCTACTATTTTAAAGTCTGTGTGCTCTCGCGTGGTGTCGCGGTTTTTTTGTTGTCGCTTCTTTTTTGCTGCTTGTAACGAAAGAACGTCATTTTTCGGTTTAGTTGCAGGAATGGTCCAAATATACATATCTATATAATATACTTTTTTGGTTTTAAGGAGAGAGAAAAACTTTCTTCTTCCCAAAATACAATTCGGTTAGGGACGCTTATTCATTCATATGATTTTGGTGGTTCGAGTCGACAACGATTTCCTGAAACAATAAAATTCAAAATTAATAACTTATCCCGTCTAAATGAAAAGTAATGAAGAGAGTTTATTGCAGCTTTCTTGAAATTTATACATAATTAAAAAATGCTTACGTTGGAGTTCTCAATTGCTTCCTTTACTGCAGCAGCAACGGCCTTCTCACTGATATCAATTTCCTCAATGACCTAGGAAGAACAAATGTTGTCAATTTATTTCCCAAATCAATTTCAAAATTTTTTTAAATTTTTGAATCGTTAACAGTTTTGGTTAAAATGCAAAAGTCAGATGGCCCCTCACTCTGGAGTCTTCAAATGTTTTTTTAAAAAAAATTTCAGGATCACTTTCGCTCATCAAGCAGAAAGCAAGCATAAGGCGATCATCATTCTAAGCTTTATATTTAGTGGAAAAAAAATTTCTGCTGCACAAAATATAGCTTAAGAAATTACCTTAGTCACAGAAGCAACATCTTCGGTTATAACAGGCGCTGGAGCTGGTGAAACAGATACCTCGACGGGTACCGCTGGTGGCGGACTTTTAGGAGCCTCATCTGCGGCACTTTCCGTCGTGCTGACCTCATTTGCCGAAACATTGTTCTCAACTGGAGCTTCAGGCTCAGGAATGCTCTGTAAAACAAACTTTTGTTAGTTTCTTGTGTTCATTAATCAACCGAAAAACCAATACTCTGCATGCCACAGAACAGGACAATTACAACCCACAAGAGAACGACTCTATCGAGAACATTTTTATATCTGAAAATAGACTCCTCTTTGCCATCTGGAAAAGATTCCGTAGTACTAGATTTGCTTGATTGTATTGATCACTAACTTTGGAACTTTCAATTCTTTTGACAGTGCCGTTCATCATGTTTAAGTACATACTGAAACGAGTTAAATTCCCTCTTGTTATCGTTAAGACAAAAACGTTTGGCATGCAAAACGCGCGTAAGATGCTGACGACACAACAGATGCAATTACAATAGCAACATGTAGATTAATGGCTTGGATGAGAGGCTTTAGAATAGCTTAATGTCAGTGATTGTAAGCACTAACTACGCGTATAATCAGCAAAGAATACGTCTATCAATGAGATCTTTAAAGTACTGGCTATTTTCAAACGCCCACATTTTACGAAATACATAATCACTTTAGCTAAGTAAGCAATAACAAATTTAAATCTATTAGTTTTTAGATAAAGAGATTTTTCATTTTGTGTCCTAAAAATTAATTTAAGATTTTAATTATAAAATTTTGAATCAGTCTTTCATTTAATTAACGCTGCTTTGCATTGATCTCGCGTTCCGAGCTCAGTAAACATAGTGTTAATATTTATAAGAAAACCAAGAGGTAAACAACGTAAGGTAGTGGTTTTGAGGAAAGGAAGTACGAGCATTAAATTTGAACGTGTTAATCGATACGTTGAGAACAAAGGTATATAACATTCTTTAGGAGGATATGTAAAGATTGGATGGGATGAAGGACAGTGGGAGGCACAGCGTGAGGTTAATGAAATGTCGCGCGTCACGCGAAAACTCGTCTGCGCGTGCCATTCAAGTCTCAAGCATATTTTCCCAGGACAATTAAACTCGACGAGATGGCATCGCCTTTAGCGTGTAGTTGGCCTCGTCTGGGCACGCGTCAAACTGTCGTTAAGTCACAGGTCGCTTCTCAAGTCGTTAGAGTGTTTCTAAAGCTCAGGTGGAGCTTTTTGTCTGTGGAGAAGGGCGTGGATGTGGAGGATTCGGAAGGGCTTGAGAAAACTGGGCGTTTCGAGATATCAGGATATACCACAGAGACAGTCGATCGCACTGAACGACGAGATACGTAGAATTGAGACATCACCAAGGAAGTTTCATGCCAGGAAGTTGCATGATTAGTCACCTGATGATCTTCGGATGCGTTGTGACCATTCGTCAATTGACTCGTAAGCGACTCACTTTCGGCTAGCCTCTCCTTCATATCGGGTTCGGAATCATTGTAAGATTTGAGGCTTTGCGACACCGACTCCACCTTGAACTCATGGTTGCTTTGATTGTCACAGAGTTGCGCCTCGGAACACTCTCTCGTGGTCGCCGTCGTCGAGACGCTAACACTGACAGGGCTGGAGCTACTAGGTGGGGTGAGGAGGGATTCCGTTGTGGTTTTGGATTCTTGACTTTCTACTGGTAGCGACTGTTGGGAAAGATCATTCGGGGGCAGAGGATATTCGGAAGAAGAATCCTCCTCGCACGCTGCGAGTTCTTGAAGTACAGGAAGTTCATCCAAAGAATCGGAAACGTCATCGGATCTGGAGTCATCGATCTGTGCACTGGCAGGGGCTTCTGGGAGATTTGTAATCGAACTTTCCAACCCTACATAAATTTCTGGAAGTGGTTCTGAAAAATTTTCTGAAATTAGCTCTTCGATAGATTGCTCGCTCTTAGTGACTGGAAGTGGACATGAAGTGGATTCTTGAACAAGATCCGTCAAATCCATGAGTGCTGCGAGCGTCGGAGTAACTTCTGCATTCACAAAACTCAAGATCTTGGAAGCCTCTTGAACAACAGGGGCTGGAGACTCTGGTAGTGGAGGAGGTATTTCCTCCTCGTTTTCAGTATCTTTTCTCGAGGTAACAGCAGGTTCACTAAGGGTTGTGATTGGCTCTGGTCTTTTGCATTCCATAGCAAATACCTGAACCGATTCACCGCCAGCAAAAATTTGTTCGGATATTGTGTTACTGGAAAAGGAATCTTCTTTCATTCGTCCCTCGACAGCTTTTAGAATAAACTCCACATCTTTTCCTGGTTTAGACTCTTCCTTCTCTTCTGAAAGTACCACCGTTGATTGGGCTAAAATTGCATCATCTGCGAAGATTACAACTGGACCTTCCTCTGTTTGAATTACAAAATCTGAATGAAAGACTTGTGATTCTGGTAGATCCTTTACAGAGGATTTGCTAGTTTCTTTTAAGGGTTCAATTTCTGATTGGGATTCAACTGGCGCGATAGATTCTTTGGAAATATGAGTAGTGTGCTCGTCAAACGACTGGGACGACGACAACGAGATGGGTGTCTCTTTGCTGGCAGCCTCGGCAGGAAGCTTGAGAGCCTCGGCTAAGGCCGTGGCACTCGCTGCTGCTTGCTGAGCCTGTTGCAAGGGTGAAGGGTCGATAGGCGTTGGAGGAGGACTGGATGGAAATCGGGATGGGAGATCCTCACTGGTTTTCCTCTCAATGATAGACGGCGTCGCGATTGGCTCGGTGTGGGAGGCGATGACCTCTACAAACTTCTGGCCTGCCGAAGGCCGAGCTCCTGCACTGACCTCGACTTTCTCAGCTACTGCGGCCTCGATTTTCTCGGCAGGCTTTTCCTTTTCCACGATAGGAGTGGCCTCTTCTTTCTTTTCCTCAGCCGGACTTACAGCAGACTCGATTTCCTTAGCTTCCGTCGCCTGCGCTGGGGCGGCTTCACTTTCGACCGGACTGGTCACTTCGGATTTCTCAACTGGACTGCTTGCTACCGCTGTTGCGTTTTCAGCTTCCTCACCACCCTGTAGAAAAAAATTTCTTTAGTCATAATACATTAACCTTAAAGATGTCTTCCACGTGGGCTCAAAATATTTTTCATGTTTGTAAATTCTTTTGAGCCCACGTTTCTTTTTAACGAGAACAAAAATTAAAACTGTAACCCTTTTAGAGGTTACACTAGCGAAAAGCGCCCCGTTTTTCGTTCGGCACTAAACAAGTTAAAACAAAGCATAAATAATGAGATTATGCAAAATCGTTCTTAGGTATTAAACAAGTTTTTGGTATAGTTTTACTACATTTGATAGATAACAGTAAATTTGTACACATCTCGGTTATGAGTTAACGATTTTAAGCGCATAAAAAGCGGGTGTGCGCTTAAGTGGTGTTCACACATATGAAGAAAACGTTAGTTCAGTCGAGCATGACATTATGTTTTGTCTGGCACACGAAAAAGAGGGGTCGTCGTTAACGGGTGGAATGAGCCAAGGGTAAAGTTCCGAGTCTAAATAGGGACAAGGGTATATAGCCGACGCGGAAGGGTGGCTCTAAAGTATCCGCCCGATAGAACTACGTGGAACAAAAAGGGTAAAATCTACTGGCGCGCCCCTCAGGGGTGACCAACCGTGTCACTGTGTCAACCAATAATAAGCATATATTTTTCTCTAAAACGTTTCCAAACTCCCAAGTCCGTATCTAATTATTGTGGAAAGATTTACAAGAACTGGAAGTTAAAGGAGAATGAAGCTTCAAGCTCGCCATTAAAAAATCTAGAGTGTAGATAATGGTTCTCGGTTTTACACTCATCACATATCGAATGCTCTTCACATACAACAAAGAGCCTCCAACTTAAAGAATTAAATTCATCCTACAGAAAAGAGAACAGTTTTGATTCAGGAGCATTTATCGAGAGTTTAACAGAAAGTGACATCGTGATTGAAAGTTGATGAAATTCTAGCACTCGAGCCTATATTCTCACGTGAATTTCGAAGTTGGCATTGTGTCAAAACAGATCGTATTTTGACTATTGGCCCAAATCCAGACTCTCACAACGACTCCTTGTTACTATTTTCCGATAGTGGTGGTAATAAAGCTTCCGGTTAACCAAGCTTTCGTTCCGTAACTGAAATATCAAGCCTATTTCCCTCTGATCTTTATCGGTTATGAAAGTTGTCTAATAGAGATCACTCGTACAACTGAAATCGATACTACCAGATAGCCATCTTAATTTATCAAGTCACGGAAATTGTTAAATACACAATTTTCACTTTATGAGGTAGAAGCCCTACTAGATCTGATAATTTATTGATTACATTTTTTATACCAAAAAAAATACCTTTAGGCTATACTATAAATTGCTTATATACTTTAAATTTGTAAATTCTATACTTAGCAAAGTCTGTCGGCTAAAGCGGGTGCAGACAGAATAAGAAGCGTTTAATTGAAAACGAGTACAAGGGCGTTACCACGATGAGCAGCACGCGAGTTAAAAATAATTTCGTTAATAGTCCCAATTCTCAATAAAATTATCTCCTGAGAGTCATTCATCTACCCAGGAGTATTACGACCCCTATGAACATTAAAAAGGCATTAAGCTAATTCTCATTTGGGGTTGACGCTTTGACGTGGGATTCTTCAATAAAATATCTACCGCCGTATGTATCTAGGGGCTAATTTATGGCCTTCAGTGGGAGACTAAACGAATTATCGGCTGCAATCACGTGAGACCCGTAAGACCTTTGAAAATTCTTCTGAGAATTAGTTATTTGACCAGATTAGAACATTAAACGCCGAATTAAATTAGAATCGCATTTAAATTATTTCCTTATTGCTAAGGTAGACTAAACTGAAGGAATGATTTTGTAGATCTATTGTCTTCAAATCCAAATTATGATGTGGCATTTTTTCGGTTCAGTGGAGCACAAAGAAAGGTAGTAAGTATCATTTGGTGTAAACAAGATCAATGGAAAGGCACCTTTGCAAATACGCATCGTCTAGTCTGTTAAATTGACTTGTTCGCAGACCCGTCAAAGAAAAAAGTCTTCATCATCTTATTTATGTGGGTCGTAATATCATTTAAAGCTTAATATTGAATCAATAAGATCCCTTGAGACATTAATTGTACTAAAATTTGAATCACTGACACTAATTTTATTGTTCTATAATTTTGGTGTTTGAACTTTTAGGGTAATTGTTCATATGTAATTATTTACTTTACTTTTTTTCATCTTGCTTTATATAAGAAATTTATGATCGCTTTGTGACACGCCTAGTAATTGGGGTACTAAATTTAATTGGTGACTTGACCAAAAAGTGTATTTAATTATGTAAATAAGTGTAGTAATTACTTGAAATTGAATTTTGTCGCTTATCTGGAAACGGAAGAGTTCAACATAGTATGAAAAAAGAGTATTCCATTTGTTTTCTCAGGGGATGAGAAGGAGATAAAAAAGAGTTGTTTGTGACTCATTAGATCGAAAATAATCTGGAAAAGCCTTAGCCGATTTTGTCGGCCATGCAAAGGTGTAAAAAAGTTACATACCATTTCACGAACAAAAGTTGTTTAGACAATTAGAATTTGTTTTTAATTTAGGGAATGCTTTTTTTCATTAGAAAAGTGTTCACATGAGTAACGCAAATTATGTATTCTCCAAGGAACATCTGACAGCAAAATATTTTATCTAATTAAATGAGTAGAACTTTTGGTTGTTATCCGATTACCAGCAGAGAGTTCGTAATTGATTTCACTGAATGAGGAATAAATTAATTGCGCTACACTTAAATAACTCGTTGCAATAATTCGGTTTGCAGTGACTTGAGGAATGTTGGCAGAGCTATAAAAGATTGCTCCAACCCATTCCATAAATTGCTTTCAGCAACCTACCCAAGAGAATTGCTCTAATTCCGAATATATTTAAAGTTCATGCGGCAATGTCAATTTATTTTCAATCTGGGAAAATTCCAATTATATGTATTTAAAGCAACTCAATTTTCGTCTTGAAGGTGGAGAAATTTCTCTAGTTAGTAATTACTCATAGAAGCTAGAAAAATTGGAACTAGCATTCACAGTATGAAATCTACAGCTGCCATTTAGCCAGAGAATATTTCAGGATCAAAATATGCAAAATGACTACAAAGTATACTATGAAAATTGGCGCCGATTCAAGTTTACAAACAGTTTACAATATGGCAGTTCACTAGCTCCCTCAAGACTTGGATTTGAAGAGACTAAGTAATAGTTTTGGTTCAAAAATCTTCTTTGTCGCTGGGATCAGTATTTTTGCTCGTCTTCGACACTAAAGAGCATCTCAAGGAACTTCGTTTAGAAAGCATTCGTGCTTTTCATCCGCGACTATTTTTATGCGCCCAGACGCCAGATAGTCGCGTGACGAGTGTCAGCTTACTAGTTCGTTGCAGCAAACCATAAAAGAACCTTGAAAAAATAAAATGAAATAAAATAACGGTTTCAGCCCCTAGATACAGTGATTCAAGAAGACAATTTCATGAAATAGCTCTATAGACTCTCTTGGCATGACTCTGGCATGACAACACATCACGTAGTAACACTTGTTGGAATCGGGACTAGAGACTTATATCCAATTTATTATTACCGACTATCTTTTTGTTTGCAAGAATTATAATCTCTAATAATCTTTTCAAATTAATTAGACAGATAAAATCACACTGATAGCAGCGCTCAGTTGATTAGCAGGTGGAAAACATTATCACGCAAACTTCAAAACTCATTAGCAAGCAGGATTAGGTTTTCGTAGAAAGATTAGAGCACATCACAAACGGTAGTCAATCTACGACGGAAACAAGGCCGTTAAGTTCGTTTCGCCGGACCGGAAGTCCTCGTATCCAGAAACAACTTACCCGTAGCACTAACTGATCTCGAATAGTTAATAGCCCTATTCTTGCGAACTTGTAACTGGCTGGAAGACAATACTAAAGGACGATGTTATCATTGTTAATGGGCAATGCCAAAAAAACCAACCCATTTTCAAGAAATACTTTTGCTACAGGAACTGACTAGAAGAGTCACTACAGATCAAAGAATCTACAATTCAAAATAAATTCAAAGTTAATTCAATTTGACTTTTCTAAAATCTGATTAAATTATCCAGTATTTTTTTCAGCACTTAACAACCCCATAAAAATTCCTGTGCAATAAATAGATTAAAAATGAATAGGAATGTCGTCCAGTGACGTCATTATGAAAGAAAATTCTGAATGACATTAAAAGTAACGTAACAGGATCGTGGGCAATCTTGGTAATAAATCTCGACGCCCTGCTGGCGTCAAGCCTGATCGATAAATGGCTTTCGATCCTTTCTATTCTTATCGTATGCGTGTGCGAAAGGTGCAAAGTGTCTTACGCCCACAGCAAGGACTTCCGGTCGACGTAGGCGGGTGGTAAGGTGCCGTACCGTGATATTCGCAATCGAAGGTTCTGTATCAGGGAGTTCCGTGGCCACCCTGGCTATCCCTAGCAGTGGAATCGAGGCCAAAATTCGCCGTGTACCCCAAACTAAGGCCCCGGCTGCCCTGCAAACACCGTCGCCCACCGTCCGGCCTACCTTCAGCACGGACTCCATCTTCCAACCCGTCCAAAAATTTCTGCAGTCCTTGATCTCTTTCTCTCTTTGCACCAGCGAGGTTCCCGGTTCCTCTTTTTCAACTTCTATCGATGAACAATTGAAGATATTATATTTCCAAAATGCGAGAGGATCGATTCTTTTTTTCCACCCTTTGCGAAACTCGAAAGAAATTTCAGAAATTAAAACAAGACAATATCAATGTAAAGTTTAAATTTTAAATTGCTCTTGAAATGAAATGAAAGTTTATCTTGCTTATTCTGAAAACGCCCCAAACTTGTCGCAATCGACTACCAAACTTGCAAAACGAGTTTAAAAATATTTCGTTTCGTACATTTAAGCCGGACTCGATTATGCGACGAGGCTTGGAGGATCCGAGACTTGGAGCGTGCTTTTGGATATTTTCCCAATAGTATTTCTTCCGGAAGTGGTTGGCTCGAAGCCCAAAAAATGTGGATGGAAATTTTAAGAATGAATAATATATTTTTCTTTCGAAAAATTTCAATCAGACAAATACAACAAAATAGAAAAGTATTGAAGTCGACTATTTATCAAAAGAATCAAGAATCAAAAAACTTACCAAATTCATCTTTAAATATTATTTGAAAATGCCGAAAACACGTAAAATAAGAATAAATCAAGTTGAGAGTTTAATCAATGCACGAAAATTGAACCCACGCTCCAGGTACTCGATCTTTCGAATTCGCGGGTGGGTCTCGATCCCTTCGCGCGAGAATTCCTATTGCTCTCGAATTTCGGTTTCGTACCTCGCACCTATAGACACACACGTTTCCGGTTGAAAAGCTGTTCGCGGACTCGAAGCTCCTCAAGTGTACTCAGTGGTTTATATAGAGTCTACGAGGATCGTCCCACGTCGAAGAAGAGAGCGAGATCGAATGCGTAGGAGATCTGCAGTCTAGAGTGAGTGAGAAAGATTTTAGAATTAGGAGCCTCGTAGAAAAGACAAGGAGAGACATATATCTAAATAGGTATGCATCGAGAAAGAAGGGGGCAAAGTAGGGGCAAAAAATAAAATGAGAGGGAAAAGACTCTAAGAAGGCACAATTGACACCAGGGCCGTAATAGGAGATACTAATTGAAAAAGAGAAAATAATCTGTCTAAAGAATAATCCTCAAACATTGTTATATCTCATGAATTTTCTGGAATTCCGTATTCAGGTTCTAGAAACCAAGATTCCATTCAAAAAAGAACAAATAGACGAAATACGTCCCAGCTCAAAATCGAATGGGACGATTCCCTGTTGACCAATTTTATACCAAAGGATTCCAGAGTACCTGGAGACAGAAATAAAGTAATTAAATGAGTATGAATTAATCCTAATTACGTCCCTGTTTGATAAGCAAGCCCGCCAACGTGTGGACGGAATCGAAGAGGAAAAAAAATCCAGCCGCAAACCACGCATGCGTTTCTATTCTTGGATTTCGTCGAGAGCGAGAATACGACACTACTACGCTTCTACGAGTTGACCGGTCTGTCACTTCGTAATACGCACTCTTTTGGTGAATGTGCGCAAAATATTTGTATGCACGTGCATAATGCATGAGCGTGTGGTGGACAACCAACTACGCCTCTTGTTACGCTTCTGCGATTACAAAAAGAAATATTAAAATCGATCTCTGGTATCTGCACGTGTCTTCGATATAGCTGAGAGTCTCAAATACCCATAACCTAAGGCGATAAATTGTATAATCTGCATATGCGTTTCTAAAAATCAGGAGAAACAGCGTAGTTGTCAATAACTCATTAAAAATGTCCAAGGTACTCGGAAATTTTCAGTTCAAGGATAGAATAACAAGTAAAGATTGCAAAAAAGAAAAGCATGATAAGGTCGAAAGTACACCCTATCTAAAATCTTGATCTTTAAACACTGTAATCTCAGGGTGTTTGGAAAGGCTACACACGAAAGTATAAAATCTATTGTTGGCAGATCGTATGATATTTTAAGCGTTGAAAGAAAAGCAGTTTTTTATGACACGGTTGCATGTGGCGCTGGTGAGGTGACTCACAAGCAGAGGGAACGAAGCAATCCACTTTGCAAAAGTACCCTAGTTCGGAAGAACACAGAAACCCCTTTATGCACTTCACTTCCGTAATATAAATACTTTTCAGAGATGTTGAGTCACCAAATCATCCAAATGGTTCTGTCACCTGTCTCAACTGAAAAGAATTTAGAAAAAATTAATGCTTTAGTAAGGAAACACTGAACATTTAGAAATATCTTCTTTAACATCTCATCTGATTTTACTCAAAAAAAAAAAAAGAGAAAAAACGCCACAAGTATCAATTTCAGATAAAAAAGTCTGCATGTACCTAATGCTTGTAATCGATTCATGGGAAACACGACATGATTGAGAGTGATAAGCACGTAGTTTTTGAAGTGCGATTATTGATTTCATATCACTTCGTTAAAATTCAATTCCGCTGAGCGGAACATGTTGAGTGAGATGCAAATTCCGAGGTAAAATTTGCTTATAAATATAAAACAGAATATCGGAATTTCATATCAACTTCCAACTTAAACTAGTAACTACAAAACTTAACTTAGACGAAGTCTCAGTAAGTTGGCAATCTACTCAATTCCGCCAATGTGAAATTTAATAGGATTAAATAATTCTACAAGAGATTAATTATAGAGAAGATCACAATGCGCCCTGGGAAACATCTGGAAAATGAAACATCATTTATATAATGTAGTATAAAGAACTTCTTCTTTTCGAAGCATTAATTTTGAAATGAATCTTTCAGTGTCTAGTAAAAAAAAAGATCAAGCATCGTGCAGAGTTAAAAGCTTTTGTGGTTAACCGTTGGCGGCAGCATCTGACAAGGTTAATATTATTTTCGGAAAAGCGAATGGAAGAGTTACCATCAAAGAGGTCGTAATACTAAAGCATCAAACAGATGGAGAAACTGTCGCTTTGCTTCCCTCGATGTGGTTTAAAGAAAAGTTAACGACCGACAGTTATATCAATCCACAAGATAAAAAGAAAATTTATCTTTCCCCTAAAATGAAATTTGGTCTTTTACTTTGAACCACTTAATTTTTTTAATTCGAACCATTTATTCTGAATTATGAATGGTAAATTTCATTCCTCTGACTTATAAAGCACAGACGATTTCTTTGATAACATACACTTGAGACGTAACTCCTCCGAGTAGTCTTTAATGAACTCTTTATTGGTCAGATCCAGTGGTCGAAAGAGAAAAGAAGACCAGATGACGAATGAAGGATCAAAATCTATTTGTGCAGTAAATCACGCTGGTACTCTTTCTCCGCTTTCGTTTTGGACCGAGGGGGAGAAAACGCACACTGATCCGCTCAGCGGATGAATATGATTTACGAACCGATAAAGCTCTTGTCGAGTTGCATATTTGTCCAATTTGTCGCTTGGGAAATTCTATGGGAGATTTACCACGTGGAAGAGACTACAGTTTTCCTCCTACAACACTTGCAAAACAATTTTAATCATTTCTTATTATCAAGGACATCATGCTGGTTGAATTTCCTAAAGTGCAGAAACTGATGACGAAGCTAGGATTATAATCTCCCAGGAATGCGAGCAAGTAACGGTCGCACATGAGTAACCGAGACATTAATTAAAGTTGGAGGTACTGGCCTCTAAAGTATCCACTAAGCTATTCGCAATAACGCGCATTCATTCGTTAACTTCGACTCATGTAGCGTCGAGTGTAAAATTCATCCAATATAATTCACGTACTGACAAACTCATTTGTTGAAGGAGGGAAGTGGAATGCAAATGTGATTTGCATGATGATCAAATTTGAATTTAGTATTTCCAATTGAATAATGCGGTGACAATTATGTTCATTCCATCATCTCTTTTACGATTAATAAAATCATTCTTTATCTGATTTTCTAATTTTTGCTGGATATATAGAGCCAATTGGAACTGAAGTTTGTTTAGGAAGGAAGAAGCAGGACTAGGGGATTCAATATTTATTCAGGAGAAGGAAGATTAGTATTTCGTTGTCGAATGTCGAAATTCTTGCAACGTGGCAGAGATTCTCAATTAGCTGTATGGTACCGTAATGGATCGTTGAAGAAGTATTCTTGACTCGAGGGAATGAAAAAGGAACGATGAGTCGTAAAACAGAATTGGGGGTTCGTATGAAGTTTGAATGGAGTGAAGACTGGAGACAAATTTATGACCAGCACGCGTTTCGCTATACAAACGAGTGATAATATTGCTCTTACGAGATAAGAAGTAGTTTTATTGTCCATCGGTACTAGAATTCAATAACAAGGAAATTGGCAAAATTCTATTTTACGAACGCTATTGATAGATTCTGGATAAAATTGAGTCCCTAAAAATATTGAAAAAGGGCATCTGGTGGGCACATATTTGCAGTCGTTCGTGACGTTGAATCCCCATTTGTGAATGATAAAATCGATATGCTCGACTTGCCCTTGTTGCGTTACGCGACCCTCTTCAGAATGGTGAAGAGGGCAGACGAGGGTGGTTTCAAGAATATACGAACGTGCGTGATTCTGCGTGCCGCCTCGTTCCTGTTGCACGTAAGAACGGCGATCCCTCTGGCGATTCCCTGGGAGCAAGTGCTTTTCTCAGACCAAGATGTCCTTGAAGTCTCAAAAGAAGAGAACGAATTACCTTGCGCTGCCACGCACTAGCGTGACGGAGAATTCCCTCGAAAGGGAAAATTTCATCAAGAAATAATAGAATAAAAATTGTTGGATAATCTCGCGGGTATAGGCAAAGCCAATTCGAGACCTGTCTAAAAAAGTTATATGACTAGAGTCACTCAAAGCCATATACTTTAAAAGATATCAAAAAAATGTCAAGATTGTAATGTTTAATCTATTCGACACCAGAGTCTGACTCATCTGCTGAATGATCGACTGGTTGTAACGTGTGATCAGACACGGCATCCTTGAATGGAACAGATTAGGTACAAGCAATTCTCGTGTGTGACGGACGTGGAAAGCAATTGCAGGTTTAAGAGATTAGTGGTCGTTAGTTGTTACGCTTACACAAAGACATCTTGTATTATACATGATGTGATAATTGAACCTAGCTTTCGCAGATCTTACACTTTATTTTTCATTTTATTATTTATTGTATCTATTTTTTAGCTAGGAATATCGAGCGTTTCGCTAGACCTTTGTGTAAATAATGATGGATAGATAAATCAAACACGAGACTTTTGAGAAGAATGTACGATGACACCTCGTGCGAGAAGTGGTTGCTTTGTATCCTTGGAATGACAGGACGCCGGAAGAGATAGAAGTGAAGAAAACTCGTTATCGAATACTTCCTTTAACAAAGTGTGCTTTCGTGTCGCCTTCAAGTCTACATACGTATAAGAAATATTGAGTGGAAGCTGAAGGCGATGCAGTTCCACCTGGGAAATCGAGAAATGGTTCGACTGAAACCTTCACCGTGTAATTAAGAGTTCAACTTTTTAATGAAAAACGACGTTCAAGTGGTAGACGAACTTCGAGTCAAGCGTAATTTAGTCGATACTTGTCTGCCGACTTTTTCCAGCATTATTTACCCTTTGCTGCTCCTTTCCTTCTCAAAATGACGTAACAAAGTTTTTAATACTTCTAGAATACTAGAGAAGCATAAATACCAGAAATACTCTTTAAAAAATAGGTCTAGGAGTTGACTTGCGTGCAAGTTTTAATTGCTCTATAATTTTGTATAATGGAAAGAAAAACATAACTAAATAAAGGTAACGCGAAATTCAACTTTTCGTTTGCATGCACTTCGACTTAAAAGCAACGATGTAGAAGTTCAGGCACGACCGCAATTTTCCTTCCAGCTGATTCCACTTCAATGTCGACAAAAACTAGTCTTTCCTCTTTGACGTAAAAATGTACGATTCTAGATAGAGACGACATTTCTCAGTCTAAAAAAAAATAACCTTCATGGTTAACATTCGTCCTTTCGACCTTCGTCTCTCAATTCCTATAATATATTTTTACTTCAAACTAGACTGAATTTGTAAAAGTTATCTCTTATACTTTCAATTTAATTGAATCACTCGTTATCCATCTGTGAGATTTTTACAAGAATTTTCAAGGTCAAATCTTTTTGCACTGCGTCATGTCTTTTTCAATTCTTTTTACAGCAAGCGTTTCGAAGCTTTCCCTGCAAACTCGTACGCGAAAACCCTGCGAGTCCGTCGGTTGGCATGGCAACAGCTCCGCGCGTCCCGGCGTCACAACGCTCAATACTAGACGACGCCCAAATCCGGCAACAGGGCTACCCTCGAATAGAAATTCAGTGGAAATTCCCGCGATTCTCTCAGGAATTACTCACTAAATATTTATTGCCTGAAAATTGTCTCGGAAACTTTCCCACCCCTTCGGAAAAAGAACAAGAAGATTTAACAACCCAATAAGTTTAACAAGATTTGATTTTCTAGTTTTCATTACACGCACGAAAAGCTTTATTTATGAGGATGAATCTAGCTAAATCGAAAAGATTGCTAACCTTCTATTATAAATGACCTGTACGCGTCTTTCTAATTACAGAAGTTTAGTATCTAACGATACGCTTTGTTGCATCAAGGAAATTGTTTTTCTCTTCACGTAGGTACACAGACACTTATTCGCTCGTTTCTCTTCCGTCCCTTTTCCTAGGGCGCTCGGCAAATTGAAGTAGACCGAACTATAGAGCTTTTAGGGGCAATATCATAACAATATGAGATTTCAAGTGATGGGGGGGGAGGGAGTACCAAGCTAAAAAATACAAAACTATTCCTCTATCCATGAAAAATTATGGCAGCTGATACTCCTCATATTGCATACACGTCCAGGACTTGAGTGAGCAGTCATAAAAGCTCTTTGTAATTTTCAATCTTTGTCAACTTCATTGTGCCAAGTTCTCGCGATTAATAAGCAACTTTAGGTTACTTTCTTCCAGAATATTCCAACGAGACCTTAACTACCTACCAATTGATTGCATAAAGTACGCAGTTAGCTACCTAACAAGGTAGAATTCTCGTCTAGAATTCCTGCTGCAGTTTCAAATTACATGGGCCGCTAAGCTTCTCTGTTCCTTCTCCCATGTCACCGCACAAGTCGAAGATACCTTGTGACACATCCAATTCAGCTCCTATCTCCACCATCCAACTTAAATATTAGCTCTTCCACGTTCCACCTCGCTTCATGGATGATAACATCGTGTCAGCTTCAGAAATGGCAGATTCAATCATTTAGTATCGCGTTTTGCACCAAAAGTTCTTCCAAGATTGGATTAACTAGGTTCCTTTAATTTCTTCAAGTTTCTTTAAAGAATTTTGCAAGAGTACTCGAATTTACAACTTCCAACAAGAACACTCTTATCAGAAATCTATCGAGAGGCAGCAAGCCAATAATCCTTAATACAAACAAGATCTGAAAGCTATTCAAACACATCGCTGTTTGGTTGAATCGTCCAGCTGCACGAGCAAGGGAGTTTTATAAAGGGAGAAGTGGAGACGAAGAGACCGGTGGATGTTCCCGAGTGCTCAACAGTTCTGGCCATTTGCCAATGCCTCTCCTCGAGACTGATTAGTTTGTAATTGCGTATTGTTTTCCCTCGAGGAGAGAGGTGGAGAAAGAGAGAGTGAAATAAGACGTTGAAAAAGGTCGGGTTCAAGGTACGAGATCGATCGAGTAGAATCGGAAAGGGAAGGACTTTGAAGAGTATTGCTTTGGAAAAGTTCATTGAAATTCCTTCGATAGACTATCTTCGCTTTCTTCAACAAGATGAGAAAAAGGAGAAGGAGGCATGGGTGCTCTGCGATGCGAGAGTTATTGAAAGGGCGACCGGTCTCGTCCCCTACACCCGAAACGAGATATCCCTTTTGTCGATCGTCGTACGGTTTGCCCACGGGCGTCGCTGCTTGAGAAGTTTGAGTGAATTTGAATCGGTGACGTCAAAATTCACTCCTCGAAAGTGATCATTAAGGCTCTGTCGTCTTGTTAAAGAAGTTTCTAGTTGTTTCTACAAAGCTCTCCCTCCAGGCTCTCGTCTCCCTTTCAATTTAAAATATTCTGCTAGAAAAAAAATCAAAACTTTCATCATCAGTTCCATAACCATGCACTCAAGAAGAATGAGATAAATCCAAATATTACAGAATGTAAGGAATAATTTTTATCAATTTTATTTTTGACTCATGTTTTCTACATGAGAGTAAGAATCTCGATTCTCGTTTCAAGCTTTATTCGATGAGTCATGGGACGTGGTGTACCGGAGAAGGGCGGGATGGTGACAGATGGCTCAGGTACGGTGACACGCTATGGTCAGAAACGTGGTTCGGTGCAGCTAAGAAAGGCGATAAATAACTTGCCATATTTCTTTCTTATTAATCTTCTCTAAAGCAATCTAACGAGAAGGTATCGGTTCCTCACTCTATTTTTTAATCTCATTCGCTGTCACTTGTGGGTTTTTAATAACCACCACAAAGTTATGATAAATAGAATCTAACTCTGTCAGAATGTTAAAGAACAAAGTTTTCCAGGTTTGAAAAATATGCCTCGTCTCTTTTTTAAAGTAAGGACAGACAGGTGAACTGGAGAGCGTGATTTTTTTTTAATAGCGTGAATGTGGCTATAAAAAGGGGGTTCCAGCTCCTCACTGGATAGTCTCAGGGCGAGTTTGCAACTTTTTACATACGATCCACCTGTCGCATATATAGAATCTGAATGGTTTGAATGCGCGAATACGACCCGAATGTCGTTACTATATATATGGTCTTTTATATCCATGTACCGAATCTTCCGATACGACATGTTACATTTGAAAAGACCAGAATGATAAGGGAAAGCTTTTCACTGTTGGCCCTGAAAACATGTCGGGGAGTAAATGAAAGAGATTTTATTCCTAGGGTGAAAGTATTCACCTGCCGAATTCTCATGGTTTACTTTTTCCTTCCGGGGTGGGATCTACCATAACATATATAATCTCCGTGGATATCGGCATTTTATCGAAAAAATTTCAGGGCAAGGATTAAAATAAGATTTTTTTTTTTACCAAATTCTGATGCTATTTTAAATCCAAATTGTTTGCAAGATTTTGATTAATCACACACCTGCGTGTTCTGTTATTCAGAATGATCAAACCGGTTATCACCTCACTAGCTGATTGATCTGACATAAATTCCAGCGACAAATGAGTAGTCAGTTATTAATTACGTCTTTTAAGTCTTACAAGTTGCTCTTGAATTAAGTGTCATTACTAAATCAGTGTCAATTTGTATTTCAAATATTTTTTAAGAACCTTTAGTATCGAAGAAAATCCTGATATTAAATTGATTATTTACATATAAAAGAGTTAGAGTTAAACGATCGCCAAATTCAAACTCGTCTCGTGTCCAGATCAGCACCTAATCCCTGATGAGGAATCAATCACTGTTCCATCTACTCGCGTCTAATCTCGGGAAACATACGATCCTGCAAACTCTATGGAACTTATCGACCGTGGGATGAATTTCATCGGATCATTAGGATTGAAATCGAACCAAGTGGAAACTGCCGAGGCGCTTTCCGTAACGAATCAAACCGGTTTATCCATCGTCGATTCGCCACCGTCGAGTTAACGAGATTTGCAATACAGAAACTAAACTTGCTTGGTGCTTACATGCAACTTTAAATATCACGACTGGGGTGGTCCTTATTTTTAATAAATGATGGAAAAAAATTCAATCATACCTAATCTTTCTAGTAAGAAATTATAGAAGTAAAGATTAATTTTCTGCAAAAATGAGTTTTGATAAGAAAAAAGATCTTGTCTTGTAAAGACATCGTTGTTTGTCAAAATGGCGTGTTTTCGCTTAGTAAAGAATAACTAATTAATACAACCTGCAACAAAGTATGTCGCGTCGCTCCAACACCTTATTATAAGGCTTAACCATGCACCCCTCAACACAATATCGCTAGTTTCCCTAGCACAGGAACAACGCAGGCGTACAAAGAGTGTCACACAATCTCCTTCGCCTCTTGTCTCTGATTTCACGAGGGGAGCAATGTGAGGAATCAAAAAGCGATATTCACAGGGGTGTGAATTAAAAGTGGAGCTGCTTCAAGAGCCAACGCTTTTATTGATCAACGAGATTTGAGAGCGATTTAAATCCTACTTTTAAGCCTCAATGGCAAGTAAATCCTTCAGATAAGTTTCCAATATGAGTTAGAATAGAGATATCACCATTTGCGACAGGTCACTTAGTAGCAAGCAATAAATCAACCGATTTTGTGGTTGGGCCTGTAATGGCGAAAAGAGAAGACTCAATGACAACCATCTTCAGAAGGACGGTAAACCTCAAAAGGTTGAAATCGAAGTCATTTGCTTGAACAACCCTCTCCTTTTCGCCGCACCTTCCAGCTCTTTCGTCGACGTTACAATCTTATTTACGGTCGCATAAAATGTCCGCGCCGTCCCCACGGCGGCAGTAACATAATAAGGAGGGTGGAGCGAGAGAAAGAGAAAAAGAAAGAGTGAGGCCGGGTTTTAAGAGAAAAGAGGAGTACAAGTCCTACGAGAGAAGGTGGAAATTAATTTATATCTCTGCGAGAATTATGTTTCGGTGGACCAATAAATTAACGTAGTTTATATTTAGTTCTGACAAAAGCATCGCGAGCTTATCATTCTAGTATGTCGCAATGTCAAGATAACGATGATTGTACAAAAAACTTTAAAATAGAATTTTTTAAATATCAGTGTCTACTCGAATATTCAAGAAGCTATAAATGCGTATTGGTAAGTGTGTTTGCTTTCAAAGTGATCGACACTAACGACATTTATGTATCCGTCCGGGGCGAGTATGCGGCGTTAAAGCTTTTTTCGCGCCAGAATAACATAGGTAAGTATATCCGGGAAGTTTGGGCCGTTGAACCGTGTCGCAAACAAGCACAATGAACGACCGACCTGTTCCTATTACCGATTCCCCGGTCAGATAGAATGTTTCTCATACCAAATAACCGAAACGCAAAAATAGGGAAGGGCAGATTAATCATAAAACTTCCCCTCTTGCCATTAACACAGAATATCAATTTTTATCAAAACTTATTATAGATTAGATCTTGAATTTAAAGGTTCCTGGCAATTCAACCTAAACACCAAATTACAACTAGAACTACAAAACGACATCACAGAGAATCCTCAAACCAGACAAAGTTAAATACGAGACACCCCGTCGAGAGTAGATGGGAATTGAAAGGCTCGCTTTCAGAATCATGGCATTTACAAAAGCAGGTATCCAAACAGCTATATTAGGATCTTGAAATTCTAGTTTGCCTAAGCTAAACTATGAACGTTAGTTTGACATTTGAAGAACAAACCATTTTCAAATCTGACATCTCGCTACCCTTTCCTAGTTTTTTTACAGCGAAAAATGCATTGAAGTCCAAAAAGGCGATATTTTGGAATTCTATTAGAAAATGCGGGATATCGTCGTAGACTGGACGACCTGGTACATCACGAACAGGGAACAACGAGCAAAAAGAGTGGATATGTCTAGGGTCGAGAGCGATGATCGATGATGCATCATATAGGATTCAAGCGATTCAAGCAGACTGAGTTGGGCGCAAGAGGATTCATGAAGAAGCCACTCCCATATCCATGCCGTGGCGTGCCACACCGTGCCACGCCACGCGTAGTCGTCTGTGTCTGCAAAAAACCCGCACACGCAAATCCGCACGAGCGGCTGCAGAAAGTCGAGGTTAGCTGGTCGTCCATTCGACAGTCGACAAGAGAAATACAGGGGGAATTCATAATTAGCAAGCTATCCGTGGTCGTCCCGTCACGCAGAAAAGCTTACTTTGTTGCATCGTCTTAAAATTAGCGCTAAGACACAATTTTAGAAGGCTCCGTTGCACGAGTGCTTGCGAGAATTCTGCAGAGAAAGGCGCAGAATGAGGGTGGAGAAATTGAATTAATTATCCTTCCCCTTTTTCTTCCAGCCAGGTACGACGAACTGCCTCACTGAAACATTAATCCTGAATCTTGAGAAAATGAATTCCAAGTCTGTGTGAAACTCAAGGAGGAAAAAATTTGTTTCGAGAAGCTTCACGGTATATCTCACTTAGGCTTTCTCGATTCCAGACTTATCAATGAATTATAATTTATGCGGAACTGCAAACAGTCGCACAACCAGTTTTCATTGTAGATCTGCTCATTATTCTCGGCGTGTGCTGCTGAATAAATGAATTTTCACTCCTATGCAATTATATATGAGAAACGTCACTAGTTCTTAACACACGCAAACAGTTTAAACCCATTCAAAGTAAAATCCTATTACTATATTTTCGTCAATATGGACTTAAAAAAACAATTAATTGTTGATTTACTGGATATTTTCGATAATATATCGCCGTTTAAAATCTCGATTGAGATAGGACCACGCGAGGATGATAATTCCGCACCCAAAGCCGGTTTTCCCTCTGGCGTATCTCGTACGTAGGTACGACGAACCAGAAGGATGAGTCACGGCAGATCTCGTCCCGCTATTCCTCTCAGTTCCCTCTCTCAATCCTTGGAAGGGCAAGAGAAAAGAAGAGGGATCCAGAGAGGAGAGATTAGCTTCACGATCTGGAATCGTCGCGTGTTGCAAACTACAATCGCCTACGCGTTTAAGTGAGGGCACGACCGAACTTCATTTATGACATATCCGCCCGTAAGTGAATTTATTGTGCGCCAATATCAGCAATATATTTTGACTTGCTCGAGGCAAAGGAAATAAAAGACACTTTGCAATTACAAATAATTTAAATACCACTGAGTATCCAGAGAGGTTCTTCTTAGGAAATGGAAATACTCTTTTGTGTGCCTATCTCCCTCTTTATCTTCGACTAAAACGTTTCCATTCAAAGGCATATTCGCCTAACTTCTAAAAATCGCCATTTTTCTTTAGATATACCGAAATATCGATTTCACATTTGCTCACGTACTTCTATCGAGCCGTTCTACTTATTACAATTGCTACGACTTTGCAATAAAGCGTAGAGCTCATAAACGCCAATTTAAAGACGACAATCTCACGATTTTGCTTTGTTCTAAATGTTGAAATTTACGAAATTTCAATCTCAAAAGCGCGTAGTTATGGACTTACCTCGACCAGGGGTTCTTCCTTAGCGACATCTCCGTTCTTGGGTGTGTCCTCTCGGGCTGGCTTGGTCTTGTCTTTTTTGCCAAAGCTGAATGTCCTGAACGAGAACTTGTGTCTCTTTGCCTGAAATCAATTTAGTCACGTCAGAAACATTCATCATTAAATTTTCAAAAGAGTGTTCATTCAATTCAAACTAAAATTTCCTCTACTTTATTACAAGTACCACTTTCGAAAATTATTCCCAACTACGTTATTAAAAAAAATGAATGAAAACCTCTGACAAGAAGTATTAAATCATTCTTTAGACTCATGAATTAATATGAGTGTACATATCTTCGCAGAAACCATTACCCCATCTTGAATATCATCTTACTTATTCCTTTTACTAGAAAATTATCTGCAACTGCAACTGCAATGTACTTACTGCAACATAATCTGATTTTGAGTTAAGGACTTACTCGAACGTGACTCGACTGACAAATGTAATTATTCAGATTTTCAAATGAAGTGGATTTAAATTGGATTTAAACATAGCTCGCATAAAGGAGAGATGTAAGTGAAGAAGTGAGTAACGCTAAATAAATAATGAAAGTCTCAGGAATGGTTAGACATTTAACTAGTATTTAGATTATTAAAAGCTAAATTCAAAGTTGTAGCTCGTGTATTTTAAATGAGATATTAAGCTTCCTTTCTGAAGTATTTACTAAAGAAGAGATCATAAAGGTGAAGAAAATTTTTCTAAAACCCACGATGATTAAGGCGAAGAGCTTACCTTATCCTTCTTTTTGGTTTCCTTGCTCTCTGGCGATGTGGTTGTATTTGGACTGGCAGGAGTGGCTTCAGTCGGTGTTGTGACCTCCGCAGCCTCTGCAGGAGCATCCACTGAGGGTTCTACTTTCGTCTCATCGGATTTTACCTCATCCTGTTTACATCGAAAAAATAAAGAAGCTTTTAGTGTTTATATTAAACCAAATTTTTTAAAACTATTATTCAACTTTTAGCTAAGACGGACGCTTTCAAGTGCTTTTAACCGTAAATACTGAAAGGTCTAGCAACCTAGTATGGCAAATTAAACTAAAAACTTGAAAATAAAAGTTCAGCTTTGCTTTCTAGAAAAAAATACGTAGTAAACTATTTATACACATTGTGGAGGAATTTTCTGAATTGGTCTATTTTCGAATTATGATTAATTGAATAAATCGTGTTATTTATTATGTAAGAAATTACAGGGATGAAGCGTGATTCGATCGTGGGCATAAAAATAGCACGCACAAACTACGCTGAGTAGTCAAGTTGATGACTTCGATGATAGGTCGTAATATTGATGTGTTTATTTTTGTTGACCCATAAAATACGCTAAAACAAATTAGTGTTCCTCCTCTCAAAAACGATACGCTAAAATTTTTTTTTAAATCATTTTTCCAAGTTTTTCTGTACTTTTATAATATTCTTGTATATTATAAAGGTCCCTATCGAAGCCTCGATACAATACACGCATTAACAAATTGCAAAGAACGTCTGAAATATTCCAGAGGGTAATTCCGCGCCCATTGACCTTTTCCAATCGTACCCCGAAGCACCCACGCCTCCATGATGTGCGATTGAAAACTCATTAGGCTGAACGCATGATGGTAGTCAACGCTTTTATTTTCTTCGTAAATTGGTGGACAGATATGTGTGGGAAAATAAATCGCATAAGAGCAAAAGGTTGTCAATTTCTCAACAATTTCTGCTCTTCCTATATTTATCGCCACTCGAGGAATTGAAAGTGCTCGTAAACGTATTAATCCTCTCAAGAGGCTTAATACTTTGTCGAGTGAAACAGAAATATATATAAAAAAAAAATCCTTTGAAGAAAAATAAAGTTGCACTACTTCTAAGACTTAGAATTTACGATTTTGTCATTGGAATTATAATACATATAATTTTTTTTTCATTCTTGTGGATAAAAAATATTTAGAAGAGAAAACAAACTTCATTCGCAATGGATAGTATCAGTCAATGCAATAATGAGTCGATCTTATCAGCATGAGAATCTTATCAGCATAAAACTAATTAACTATGGTTAAATAAAATTATACACTTAGCAATTAATTCGAAATGAAAAGTTAGTAAATTAATAGCTTTGTTCGCTAATGTCTAATATTATGAACTCGCCTCAAAACTAATGAGCCATTTATCTACAGTTAACATACTGCATATGAATTTTTATGATTATTCTTGGAACTATTAACTCAATAATTAACAAGTTTTGTAAGATTTAAATACTAGTAGAAAAAATGAGAGAAAAAATTAGATTTTAAGAATCTTGAAGATTATTAAAAGTTTAACTTGAAACAAGAAAGAACCTTCAATCCCTGTAATATCAATCATGAAGATGGTAGCAACTTTCAATCTACCCTCAAAGCAAACAGTTTGAGATTTCTCAAAGGCTAATTGATAAACTCGATAATTGAAAAGTAGTTAACGCAAAATCTCAAGAAAATTGCAGAGACGAGAAGGCTAGAATTTCTCTCCCTTAGAATCAGTTTGCTTCCGGTAATATAGGACTTCCGTCGTTGTTTTCAAGGAAACTATAAAAGAGAAGAGAAGAAAGTTTAGAAAATGCAAAGTGGCAGCTGAGAAAATTGAAGGTAGAAAGAAGGAAGTAAAGAAAACACTCGTTGGGTTGACGCCTTCCTTTGGCAAAGTTTGGTATACGATATACCTACTCACTCGTGTAAAAGGAGATTCTGAAGGACCATCAAAGGCCAAACAAAGGCGTCAACTTCGGTTCTGTTCATGAGACTAAAGCTTAAGGTGTCGTGGTAATCTCACCATTAAATTGTTACAACAGCTCAGAGATCAAAATTTGTTAAAAAGTAATCGAGACTTAATGGCTCGTTAAATGCATCACGAATGCTATTATCGACTGACAATGAAAAGTTGTAGAGGACGATGAAAAATGGGAAGGTTGGTGGTTCTTTAATGAAGTCGATTTAATCGATCCAGCTTATCGTTCCCTCACCTCTATGAGGAAGTCGGCGAGCTGGTAAGAAGCTTCAAAAAGAAGCCACACCTATATTAGAAAATTTCCACGAGTTTAAACTTGGATAAGATCGCCAATGATTCAAAGCACCATTGCTGATATAAATGGAAGATACACAAGAACTTTGGAATTTAATAACTGTCAATTTAAATTTAAAAGCTACAAAGGGACTGGCTTCAAAAATATCTGATTTAAAAAAAAGCAGACCTTAAATTTTCGATCCCAAGTTTCGCAGGCGGAGTCAATTAAGCCATGAAATTCCACTTCAATTAAAGTTATTAACGAACGTCATGAAGGAGACGAGGGAAAATATAAAACAAGAGCCAGGGGTCATGCAAAAAAGAAAAATATAGAGAGCTGGCGACAAATGATATCCACACTCAGATCAGAGCACTTCGTTAAAGTGTCTTGAGACTTGAGGAAACTAACATTGACGGTTAGAAAGAAAAAGAAGAGTGTTCCTCAGCATGTAAAGTTAATGAGGTTGCTCGTGGACCAAAACACAAAACTGTGTTGGGGACAAATTAAGCTCTCACAAAATAAAATTACGCTCAGTTACAACACTTTGCATTCAGAGAAAGGAACCTCCCACAAAAAACTACGAGTCACATTTAAAACCTCGAGATTCATTTTTCAAAACGAGAGAGATTCCATGAAAATGTCAACGAGTCTAAAACTAAATGAGTTTTTCATTCAGAGTTAAAACTTTAAATGCTAGAATATTAAAACCTGAATCTCTGGAAAATATAACAGTGAAATTATCTTCAATGTTTGTGGAAAGACAATTTTGTTTTTATGGGAAAGAGCAATGGACGTTAAAAGAGTTACGAACGTGATTCTTCTCTTGGCGAGAGCTTTATTTATACCCGCGAGAAAGGAAATTCCCAAACAATAAAGTCGAACTGTCAATACGTCAGCGGTATTGTGCTCAGTAGACGATATTGTTTTTTAGAGTTATTTCATTTCCGGGATAAGAAAGAAGAGTGAACTTTTTCTCAGTCCTCAATTTTATCGTCAAGTCTACTGAATAGAAATCTGCAAAAAAAAAAAACGTTTTCAATTAATTTTACTTTTCAAGAATATTAACAAAGTTTTATATTTTCATTTTCATTCCTCCTATATGCCTTCAGATAGACGTCTAGAACATTAATAGCAATGTTATGTTTATACTTTAACAGCGAAATTTTATCGTCGTCTCAGCTGATCATGCGACAGATCACCGGTACCATACGCTAGGGTTCATGTCTCGACGTACAGCTGCGCCAACAATAAAATCTAGAGTGGCTGTGAGTCTGAGACTGCTACTCGTATTACTAATAAGCCCACATATTTTTTCAGACTTGAATATTGATACTGGGGAAAACTAATAAGTATCAGTTATCAATTCTATGAGATCATTAATATTAGGTTAATGTACTCTTGAAGTGAAAGTTTTATACAAACTCATTCAATTAATTTAACATAATTATGTAAAAAAAACTTTTTAAAAGGGCATTAAATTCATTAAATGGATCTAATTTTTCACTTATTTATATATCTAATTGAAATCTTAATAACATTTTGAATTAATATTGACGGAGTATGAAAATATTGTTAATATCATATATGAGTAACTCAATACCTAATTACAGCGTAAGGGTTCATAGCACCAACCCAGCGATTAATTTACAAGCTGTAGAGGCTGTTGAAAATCGAGTGTATCTATAGTGCGAAAGGTAAAGGTACATACTACATATTGTAAACTATGTACGAAACCAAATATTTGAAATGGTTCGTTGTCAGAACAGTTTGTTGCAATAAACTACACTACTAAAATCTCTTATGTCAAACAAAATGTAGTCTGGGCCTCATTTCATTAACTGAGCCGCTAAAACTGTTTGCAAGTATCGTCGCGTACTTGAAGCGATCGATTCCCAAGTACTCTCTCATCGAAAGCAAAGTTACTCCACAGAATAAAACGTTAACGTTAAGTTGGAAGAACAGTGTTCTATTTAGTAATATTAGAATTGAAGCCTTGAAGTCGTGTATATATATATCGATTTCTGTAAACTATTGAACTGATTAAAAAAATAAAAGACTAAGAATGTTTGTGTTTTTCCAAGCAAGAAATTTTCCTGCACCACTTGCTTCTTAGTATTATGTAAATCCCAAGATATATATTATTGCATTTCTCATCAGCTAATATAGCTTTAAGATAAGACCATTTGCAAAAGGAGAAGCTGTAGATTCTAGAAGAACTGATTATTTTGAATGGAGTAAAACAAAATTATGAATGAGATTTCTGGAAATGATCTACTGGATCCCATTTTTGCTTGCCTTATTGTGAAAGAATAGTTTCATTTGGTAGTATATATATAAAGTATATTAATATTATATAAATATAATATTTTTTTATTATATAAAAGCTAATAAAGGTAATGATAATATATCGATTTGTTTGCAGACGAGAAGATACTGCACGAAGGCACTAGAGTACAATGGCTTTCTAGCATTTCACACAAACATTAGGTTAGGCTTAGTCGAGGACGCAACATTCTGTGCATCGTAATTCACAATCTCTACATTGCCTAAGTGCATGTAACAAACGTTGAGAGGGAAAATTCAGAGAGGAATGCGCCTTTCGCTTTCTACTCATCCGTGCCAATATTCTTTTTCTTTCCCTCAATATTTCACTCTACTCATTCCACAGAAAGAAATTCAAGGTTCGTTTTAAACTGAACAACTTCCTTCATCTTCTTCAATATCCCAACGAAAAATTGAGATGCTTCCATTTTGAAGGACTCCAATTGGAAATTATTCAATTTTAATTCACTTGAAATCTTTTTATGGTTCTACTAGAATCCAATAGATGATTCACTATGCTGGAATTTGCTATGGAGTGTCGTTTGCTACACCTGCCATTCTTCGACCTTCAAACTTCCAACTCCTCTATAATCTACATTCCCCTGTTTTTTGTACCATTTTCTTGAACTATTATTACCTTTCATTTCACTCTTCTCTGACACTCTTTTTACCAACTGTTGTTGTCAGCTTTGGCTAATATATGCTAATGCTTTAATAACTCATCCATCTGGTGTAAATCCATTAATCTCTTATAAGAATTTCGGTTTGATTCATATACAACTCATATTTAAGATAGACTAAGAAGAAAAATACATTTCCAGATAAATTATTCCTCTATATGGTAACTAGAAGGCTAAAAATAAGTTTTCCAGGTACGAGAAAAAACTGTTGTAATTTCAAGATAGAACCAGCCAATCTTGACAGATTACTATGAATTTATAGCTGTTATATTTTTACAAGCTATAATTTACTAGCTTACTGATCGTTTCAAAGTGAATATACAAATAACAAATTTCGCGAAATCGAGGTCGATGCTCTATTACGCATTTAGAGAAGAACTCGACGTAATTCCTCACAGCTGATAAGGAGTTAAGAATAGAATACTCATTTGTTTACGAGAGAATTTTGTAAAAGTCGAAAATACGTGCCTAAACTGATACATATCATTCCTGAACATTCCCCAAATTTCTAACTGATAGACGTTGGATTAACTTCTAACATTTCTCCGGAGATTCCACTTATCAATCCAGCTTCTGTCAACACAGTACCCTTCTCTGTAGCTGTAACTTATTAAACACATTCCTTCTCGTTAAAAAAACCGCGAGAGTGTACATTCCAGTCTCATATCTCAGTCTCTCATATTGAATTTACATGATAACAATAATGCTCTTTGCTCCTACAAACTTTCTTGGCAAAAAATTGCATACATTCAAATAAAAAAAAACGACAATTTACACGAATGTAAAGATTAAATGTGGAATATTTTAAAATATTTTAGAGTATGTAAACCCAAAGAAGTCCCAGAATTGAATTAGCCAAAGTCAGTCGAAGTCGTGAGAAACCGAAAGATCCGACCGCATCCGGCATTTAACATGGAATTTAAGACGACCTCATCACGCGAAGCTCTCGAAAGGCTGGACAAGGATGACTGAAAAAATGCCAGTTTTATTCAAAGCCGTCTCTTCGTGCGGATAATCAGGGACTCATCCCAGATTCAATTTTCGGAATGACTGCATTGTACGGCATCTCTCATTCTGTTCAAAACTCGCGTCGATAGAGAGAAAACAATGAGGCGAGATAATCATTCAAAGCTCTCACTCAGCAAATTCCGTGTCCAACTCTGCTTTTATCTCATTAAAGCCAGATCAATGGATTATTTTATTTCAAAATTCTCTATCATAAAATATTTTGCAATTCAGTGAAATCGTACCTGCACTCAACGTTCGCTAAATATGAAATTAAACGAGAATTTTGACATTCGATAAAAATATTTGATCAAATAAAGCGATTGGATGTGTCAATTCAGCTATTAAGTTGTGATCATTAAGTTTAACGAGTGGGTCAGAGTTTTAATTAACGAGAGCAAAATGGTCTGACATGCTAATCTGAGTAATGAGACGAATGCGCTCGAAACTGCGTACCGGCGTTCTTACGAAATGTGAATCATCGCATAAATGTATCATACCAATGATAATTTTATTACGCCTTGCGTATCTTGTTCACCCAGATTTCTTGCATTTCTTATCACTGGGTCTCTCGCAAAACAATTCATTATGTGAAGACAAAATTAGGTTATTGAAATATTACTCGCGTTTGATTCGTTTAACGTCACGCGCTATTAATGAAACGTAACTCATTTCGCGCTCGTTCTCCATGCTGATAAAAAATCTTCAGCTAACTGTTATGGCATTCTTTTCAACTTCTGATACTGAGAATCAAAATATTTTCAAGGAAAAAGTACTTTATCTTTACGTGATGCACAGAATAACAAGAAAATGTTGTTATCAAGAGCTTAAGGAGTGGTGGAAACTATAAAACTCGAAAAAAAATGTGTTTTACGTTTTCTTTCCAAGTGAATGAACTTGCGTAAAAGTAAACTATAAGCAAAGTGCGCCGTAGACGGCCTTTCGAAACTTTGACCCTGGACGAAAGACGACCTACCTACCTATATGCCTCACGGCCAAGGTCATTGTTACGACCTTGAGTCATACCGCAAACCCTGACACGTAACATCACAATCTTTCCTGCATTTGTGGCTTCTACTTTTCTGTCGAAATCACCATTTCCCTCACCATTTCCTAACTCCAAACTCCCAATGCATACTATTTATGTTTTTCGAATATCAAATATTTAAAAACTTAGTCTTTCTATTCTTAATTCTTCTTTTTTACCTCCTACATTACGTCTAGCAACATGTGTTTTACACTCGAGCTTACTCTTATTCCCACGATTGTGGTTTCTATATTTACATTTCGCAACATGGTGCCTATAAATAATTCATTCAACCACAACTTTTACGGTTCATGAGATAACATGAGAGAGTAGTAAAAAATTCAATATTTTTTAAAAAGATTCGTCCAACACGTCTTTTCTACTTTTGCGAGATTTTTCTAGAGTCTAGAGAAAAAACCAATTCCGTTATTTGCTGCCTCAACTCTCGAGGACGTAAATCACTGCAAGTGCAAATAACGGAAAAATTTTTACTCCAAGAAAGATCAGTGTACTGAAATAGGTGTTGTAAACAACAGACGAGCTGGATGGTTTTTAAAAAGAAAAGAGCCAAGAAAGAGGCACCTGCGTGGAACTTTTATGACATCCTTGAGATATCCGAGAGCATTGTAAAAAAGAAGGAAGTAAGCAGCCAGAAGAGATGAAAAAGCGAGATGAAAAAGTCTCAGAAAAAGCGAAAATCAATAGAAAGAGCGTCCTTTTCAAATTGACAGGGATATCACTTACTTCCAGTCTCAATTTTAAGTAAAGGAAGATTTTAAGTAAAGAATATTACTTTCAAAAGACACCTATATAACCTCTAAATGAAGTTAAATGAAAAAAAAAAATTTTTCTTTATTTTTAAAACAGATTTACTCCGAGTTCATAATTAAATTCTATGGGTTTACATAACTAGTGATTTGAGTGAAGTGTATTCTCGTGAAACGGAAATGAAAGGAAAAGCAGAGAAGTGACTCTCTCGCATGTCACAGTATCTGGTGCGTGTCAGTTGCCAGGATTGGTCAATCAAGGAAATATCCAGTTTCATCCCGGAGAATGACACGATCCTGTTTACGCTATTTACAACCATGCCCATCTTCCTCTAATGTTTAACAACATGCAATTTTCAATTCTCCTCAGACTCAAGTTCCCAACTGTATTTTAACGAGCGCTCTAAATTTTAACCAATTCAAATGAAGAGGATGTGTTTTACAAAAAGAAGTTCTTAAGTAAAACTACTTTCCAATTCAGCATTTGAATTCAAAATATATTCCTCGGTTTCAAAGTTTATTCCAGACGAATTTTGCAAGTTTGAACAATGTTAAGGAAATTTCTCTTCATTCTACCCTGCCTAGAGAGTTGGCAGGAAGTATATTTTGACAAAGTTTTCTAGTTTAAAAGACAAACTCTACGCTTGGTGATCAGCCAAAGGTACAGTTTCTCCTGAGCTCTTTATAATCGATCCAAGACGAACGTTCGTTGCCTTCAAAGTTAACAAACGTCACCTAGGTCAGGCTCGGAATAGTGCAAACGTGGCTTTTGTTACGCATGCAATATACTCGTCTGTCCGTTAACCCTCAAGTATTACTTACGATGCCAAGTCCGAAAGAAATACGACGGACTCGAAACTCACATACCTTACATTCCTATACTGAACTCGTCAACAACTTGTATCAATTAAACACCTACTGTTGTTTATTTCTAGCAATTAGGGCTCAACGTTTAACGAATGAAGATTTTATCATTTTTCTCCACAAAGTGTTTAAATCTCAAAAAACGTCAAGAATGAATAACTTACCTTGTCTTTCTCAGTGGCCTCATCCTTACTTTTCTCCTCTACAGCTTCCGTGTGTGGAGCAATGCCGTTGGTGGTAGGTTTTGTGTCAGTCTCCTCAATCCTTTCTAGTTTTCCATCGCCAGGTGCCGCAGCGTCTCCGATGACGCCAGCTTCAGCAGGTAAACCCTCTTTTTGTGGTGTTGTCGTTATGTCCACAGACCTTTTGCTTTGTCGCGCTCCCATCTTTCCACCTAGGAAACTACCTTCTGTGTGACGTACTTCTCTTTTCTGTCCTGATCTTTTCTCCCAAAGACCCTCCTCTCAGCTGCAAAATAAAGGAACCAATTAGACAACTAGATTACATAATTGAAAAAAAGAAATACTGAGAAAAAGCAAATCTCTACAAAAAATCGCTCTTGACGTCCTACAAAGGACTCTGATAAACGCTAACGTATCATCATTTTTTCCATGCGTCATAAACCGCTGAGTGTGTTCTCTGATAAGAGTGGTAATATCTTTTCCTTTGTATGCATCCAAACAATTATGTTCTCTGTGCTACGACATCTTGCGACACTTTTCTTTTTCCAAGTTCCGCTTCAGAAAAAGGATCTTCATTTTACATTGTTCTGTTAATCTAGAAAGGTTTCCCTTCTTCCCACGAAATTCTAAATTAAATTTCCTAACTGAAGACAGGTTGCCTGTCAGCGAATTTCTTGGAGAAAAGGAAAAAAAGCAGATTCTATAACGGTCGTATTCTCGGATCAGTAAAGCCGTTAATACTAACGAAGTGACGTTCGTTACAAGTCGCGTATAGGGATTGTGAGAAGAGGTTTGACGAACATACCTTTCTACCAAGCAAATCGAGTTAACGTCCTCGAAAACGTCATTCTGTACTTTTGCAACGGTACAATGACGACAGAAACTTTACGGGAATTACAATTGGAATTGTGTTCGAAACAGTAAAAGTCCACAGGCACTAAGAACAATGTGCGGAACATGTTAGCACTCACTTAAATATCACGTGACAAGGCACACGCGCCGCTGCCTTCGCCTTCTATAACAGATGACAGTTGTTGTCACCTCAGGTCTCAAGACAAGACAAATCTTGGGTTCTGTACAAGTCTAAATTTATGTTCTGAAGCATTTCTCCCATAAAGATAGTCACCTCTCAAACAGAACTCTCTTTTCCAATCAAATCAATAAAATCAACTATAAAGTACCAATTAAAATCATGCAGATTAATTCACCCGAAACGTTCTACTTTCCTACGCATAAATTTATAGAGGCGTCTAAGATGAATGAAAACGATTTTATGACTAACGCGAAGAATTTACGAGTTGGTGATCCGCGTGGGTTGTTCTCTGTACTACAACTCATGGAACGCATGTACCGTCTGTCTCATTCTTTTCCTCTGTTAGTCTGAATCACTGATGTCTTGTAAAACAAGCATTTTAACAACGACTTATCAAATCAAGATGCTAAATGAAATATGTTCTCAATTTCTACATAATGCTTAAGTAATATAAAGTGTTTCAATTCTACAAATCTATGAATTGTGGTTGATTAAAGTGAAGATTAATTTTACTTTTCGACACGATTCATTTCAGAGGAGATCATTAAAAGAGAGTAAATCTGCATGGTTCGAGAACGGAAAGATACGATCATAGATTTGTTATCTTTATTTCAACACGAACGCGGAAAGATTCACGAGGATGATTGGATCGATCCGATTACTGGGAAAGGAGAATTCGATGTACTTTTTCTCGAATCAGCAAAGGAGAAAAAGAGACAGAGAACAGTTGTGCAGAAAGGAAAGTTTATGAGCAGACCGCATCGTCTTGGCATACTAGGTTTACTTCTAGACTCTACGATAAAGCTTTTGTACCTCCCCCGTTCGATTCGAGCACCGTCTCTATATGTATATAGTGACAGGTAGTACCATTGAATAGTCGCATTTGTCTCTAGGTAGCCTATTCACCGAGCATTGCACTTTCTTGTCTTCGTGTTTGTGCAACCTCGTCCTACGATCTTATCAAGGATATTCAACCCGGGTATTTTTAATTTTTCCGAAAGGAATTTTAATTCTCATCTATTTCGATGAAAAAAAAATACATTCAGGTAAAATTCCTTTTAGGAGGAATTCTGTGGACACAAGAGAGTCGTAAAAGGTTTTACGGGTGTAATATTTTCAATTGAAGAATTTAGAGGCATATAAAGAGTCAGGCTTCCACTTTGAGGAATTGTAGGTATCCCTCGTGTCAATACCACTCCCCTCTTAGCGTTTGACCTCGACCGAACTTGCGTAATAAATTAGACTTGGTTATACGAAGGACTCGGATCCCATTGTCACCGAAACCGAGAAAATTAGACCTAACCCGCCTTCCTTGGTTTTTATGTCCTTTTCGAACGACTAACCAGTAACCACACCATTCACAAAATTTCAGGTCCAACGTCTTGTCAAAACACGTCACCTAAAATTAAGATTCTTTCACCGCTATTTAATAAACACAAAAATAAGGAAAGATTCAGATACATTCGACGCAGCAGATTGTCTGCATTTCTCGTCTATTAATAACCATTCATTAGCGATAAATTAGAGAATTGAGAGAGTCAATAGATAATAATATTATTGGAGAAACACACGAAACAATTGAGATTATTGTTATCATTTGAAATGTCATTAATAGACAACGGGCTCATTATTTTGAAGATCGATATGATACCGAAGCACTTGAAAAATAATCAATGCTTCTATATGTGAAATGTTTGCAAACAGAAGTTTAATCTAAGCATTATGAAATCCAAATTGTTGGTCAATTAAACGACAATCTTTACATCTTAGAAAAATTAGCAATTGAAATCAAATAAAAACGTCTGGAAATTTATTCCAAGAATGGAAAAAAAGCTCATTAGCGAACCCTTCGAATTCCTTTCCTAACTTTTTATAGTGACGTTTCTCTAGCTCAAGCACCTGCGATTCGTTGACTATAACTGGCACACGTATTTCCGGTACGAGGGGGAAGGTCATGCAGTACATATTGTATGTGCTTCTATATTTAGTATGTACGAGCATATCGCATTGGATGACACTATGTGCTGCATCCTGAGATACAGAAAACTCGTTTCGATAATTCGACTCGTATCAAATGAAGAGGAGTAAACGAAAACAAAGAGACAAAGAGTTGATACATGATGCAATTGCTTATCACATTAGTTCCTGAGACATAGTAAAGTGTTTGGTAAAAAAAGCAGAGAAATTTTTCCGTTACGGTATACTTCAGGTGAAAACAAAAAGAATTAAATAAACAGGTGAGATAAACCAGAACACCTACTACTCTAATTACACTTTCACGAAAAGTAATAGAAGCATCTTGAAATTAAATGCCATGAGCTTTGATCTTCTAGTCAGCTAAATACTTTAGTTAAATACCATTCTTAAGGCCATATGTTAGTTATTCGATTCCTATCTTACAGGCATTTCTTTCTCTGCAATGCCATTTTATTTTTTCATAGATGTAAATATTTAGGACTAGATAAAATCCGTGAATAGGATTAATGCTCTCGAATAATTATCACTGATGCTAAACCTATAAATATCAGGAATTTATTTCTTTAAGTCCCTTTAACAGATTAATGTTCGATTTCACCAGAACGTTTCAAAGAAGAGGGTGATCATTGTACGAAATTCCTGAGAACTTGTTTGCGAAGTCAAAAGGAATTTTTTCTTCAATACCGAAGATGTCGTTTACGCAACAATTTATAAATTCCTTATAGATTCCGATGATCAACAATAAAAAACAAAAAAAAAGATAATCAGACAACTCCGGTTAGCAAGGATCGTAAGAAGTGTTTACAAGCATTTCAGCTTTAATCAGTAGCCATTACGGTACAAAGTGTGAATGAAACAGATATGCCATGTTAGGGTAAATACATATTTACACCATCCTTTAATAAACGACAACCGTTAAGTGAGTTTGAAAATTTGAGATATAGTAATCTGTTGACACTGATTCCACTTGCTTCACTCATCAAATTGCGGTCAGTCATCTGATCATAGGATCCTTAATTAGAAGTCATGTTCCAATTTCTCTTACCTCCAATTCGATCACTATAATTTCGAGTTCCGGATCGAGTAAATTTCGTAATAGAGTTGACTCTCGACCCTTCGATCAGTGGCCCGCAATGACTTCCGGCAGGCGCGGGAAATTTGGTTTCAGGGACAAGCATCTGCTAATTCGTGAAGCATGAGGCAAGTATTATACTTGAAAATTAGAATTATGAGAATGTCGAGCAGTAGCCCGTATCAAGTGTGTCCCGCATGCTTGGGTAAATACGCACGTGCGTGTTGGCGACCTTTGTGAAAAACTCTCTCAATCCTACACAGACATGATGAATTCCTCCCTTTCAAGGATACAAAACCTGCAAGTCACATCGGTACCAACCTCAAGGTTCTTCGTCTATTTTTGTTCCCCAAGCGCTTTCCACGAATCTCAAATCATACACGATATGGAAATATAACTTTTGGAATCCGAAACATTCCATGTGGAAATGATTCCAAAATAAGTTGTGTATTGTTACAAGAAAGGCAAATAGTTTCGAGATTAAGCAGAACGGAAATGAGATGTTTACTCGATGAGGCACTTGAGAAAAGTGGAAGACAGAAACACATGTGAAGGGATCAATGTTTGGAATAATAATTAGGGACAGAATTTTGTGCCCAATCCGAAAGGAAGCTGATCTTAAACGGCTAAAAAACTAGAACGTGTAAGAGAGAAATTTAAAAAAAAATGTCCTTGTCTTTTCAAAAGAGTAAAAGTGAAAGAAATAAAGAAAATATTTGCAAGTGAAGATTGCAATAGAGTTGCGTTGCGCAGAAGTTGAAGAAATAAGGGAGTGGGAGTAAGATGGAGAGAAAAGATGCGCTAGAGTTAACGGCCTGTTATCTCAGAATTGTTGTAAGAAGAATCATTATTCAAACTATTTAAGTTGCTAAGGAAAAACCAATTAGATGCAATGATCAAATCAGGACAAAAAAAACTCAATTCCCTGATAAAAATAGTCAGACTATTTCTGCAAACGTCGTTTGTGAGCTGCGACGACACCGTAGTGAAATAATAATATTTTTCCAAGAATAGATTGTGTTTTCTGCAGGAAATCAGGACAAAGAGAAAGGAATTTAAATTTATTGCTATGTTCCACCTTTTAACATTGAAATATACAAGTTATAGGACTGAAGACCGTAATTAACCCTAATAAATAATGTATAAGTGACTTATAAATTAGGAGAAGGCCTATTTTTGTATTTTAATAACATTGGCGAGTTGGAAGGGCGCCTAAAATATTTAAAACGGTCATTACACAGCTGTTCCAATGATTTTTATTTTAGTCTAATTTTTCAGTTCTTCTATTCTGTTTTGAATTCCAACGATGAACGACATCAATCTCCAGAGAGAGAATTACGTCAAGGCTTGTTAAGTATAATCGAGAGGCTAGTGAAAGATAGACTTATTAGTTTGAAATGGCGGAAGCGATAGTACCTTCACGATACACATTTGCACTGGCAGACACCATTCACTGCAATTTATGGGTTGAAATTTATCGCAAGGAAAAATAAACTTGTTAAATCCTCGATTACCGGGAATTGAAACACACCGAGCTACGGTACCTAGACATTGAGCGTAATTTCACGTCGAGTCGTAAGTTCTTGCGGGCAGCTAGTTAGAGGCTTATTACTGGATCCTGAGACACGAAAAGCATTGCGAAATCTTTCTTGTCGTGGATCAGGGCGATCGACTATGGCGATGTTTCTCAGCAAGTTAAATCTATAGAAGTGACGGTGCGAAGTCGAAGCGCAATGTTCGGCCAAGCCTGAAACAGTTTCTCGGCCTTTCTCCACCGAACACATACCTATAACTTCGTTCAGAGTATACGAGACAATCGTTTCCGCAGAAGCCTTGACTGCGTTTTAAATGCACAACAGGTAAAAGTTCTGCTATGCAAAAATCGGCACAAAGAGATCTGCGTTCGATGCGCGCGAAAGACAGAAAGAGAGAGGGTAGGGGAAAAAAAGAGAGAGAAACCTCCTGATGTAACTGTAAAAGAGAATCTACTAATGGACAAAGGGCTTATTTTTCTACTTCAAGGTTCGTTTACGAGAAACCCCGTTGAGGAATAACAAAATCACCGACCTGCGATGTCTCGAGGACTCACCACAAATAAACCAGCTTTGCCTCGATCTCAGTTCCCTTAAACATTTTTCAGCCTCATTTAATTTTTTTGCAGAGGTTATTTATTAAACCTCTCAGAAACGAGCTTACTATCATAAAAAGCTTAACGGCAACACAAAACGTAATGAAAGTAAGCTCCCAGGATGTCGATTCTGTAGACTTATTCTCTGGTTTTCTTGGTGGAATTTTCGAGAATATTAGAATGTCTTGTTAATTTTATAGTTAAATTTCCTGTTTCGTGAGAAACATTTTAAGTTTTTTTTTACGGCTTCCTAGTCTGATCGACATCCTGGCTTCTTAATCCTCCAAAAGTAGAATATTTCTTTCTTTTCAAAAGATTAGAAAAGATATACCCATGTTTTGTTAGGTGGGATCAAATCGGTCGGATTAGCATAATACCTGCCAATGGCTTTCAGTGTTTCCTTGAAAACAGATATAATATTCTGGACAGTGTGGCAGGTACATTCCCGGAATGCCCTTCCGGGATTTGGGATTTTGTCGGCATATATGTAGTACGTTAATCATTTATAGTTGTCAAAAAAAAGCTAAGCTTTGAGAAACGACTCAAATCGTAGGAATTACTATTCTTCATCCAACGATTTTCAGCAAGTAGGATTTCACTGAATATAATTTTAATCACTTCACCTCTACGAAAACTTTGTAGTCTAAAAAGCCGATATCACTTCACTGTGCACTGAACTTTCTGGGAGTACTCGAAAGAAGAAAAATAAGTAAAACTAGAAGAAGGAATCGGTCCGCAAGAAAAACAAATAAAAAGAAATGCGAGGGACGTTTGTAAAAGCCGATCGAAATTTTCGGGTCTCGCGTACGTTACAATCGATTACATGCTGCCCATTTTCAAAATGGCGAGAGCACGAACAGTAGAATCCCAAGATCGCACGCGTGGTTCTAGAACCGGCGTCAGACATGTCGAACCGCCAAAAACTCATAATCCCTTTTCATAAAAATTTAAATTTACTGCCTTCATATTAGTGGAAAAAAACGAAGAGTTCGTTTTCTAGAATTTCCTAATGAATTCCTGCATTTTTAAGTTAAAAAATGTATAGGTTATGAGTAAGGATCGTAAAGAATCTTTTTCGGAATTTCTTCGTTTCCGGCGTAAAATACTAATAGTAAATTACGATAGAAAAGTCGCGCACACAGCCTAAAAAACTGCATCCTCAGAGGAAGATGCGAAAAAAGAACTCATCGCGTAGCGGTGTACTGTGTACTCACCTCGCTTGAGAGCGTCGTAAAAGGCACAGTGTCACAGATGCACGAAGCACTGATAAAATATTCCGCAGAACTGGTTAAAAAAGTGTAGAATATGACACACAAGGGTAAAATGTATAATACGAATTATAAAACAAGGGTAGTAGTAGGCTTTTTAGCGGAGGGAGTTCGCGAACTCATCAAACATCCACCTGGCTTGGTAACGCGCGACCGACTGGCGAAGCGAGCGCGACGCGCGGAGGGGAAGCGAGGCGGTGGTGGCACTGGTGGCAGTGGCGGCGTCCGTCGGTCGGACCGTACGTCTGTCACGGCTTTCGTTCGTCTGCTTGTCACCAATGCATAGTACACCCGCACCCCGCTCTCTTTCTCTCGCTCTCGTTAATCACTTCTGCACTTTTATATATCTCTCTCTTTCTCTCGCTCTCTCTTTCTTTCCCTTTCTTTCAATCTCTCTCTCGCTTATAATTTCTTTCTCTCAACTCACCACGTTTTCGATCCAAGTAAACTTTACTCCGAAAACCATAAAAGAAACGCACCTTCACGAGAACTGTAACTTCTTTAATTTCCTTTGCTCGAAGTAAATCACTCTTAGTCACACAAGACCGAACTTTTTCTTTAAAAAAAAAAAGATTGTTGATTTTGAAGACACGACACTTCCCTTTCACCGTGAGCGCAGATCAACGCACGAAGTGCACTCTAGAACGGCCGAAGAAGGAATGAGCTCCGGGAAGCGCAGCCAACAGGAGCGCAATGGCCGAGCCCGGCACCCCGGGATTTTACGGGTGGCAACCCTGCCCGAGCGACCTCGCCTCCAACACCAAGGTGGTATGAGGCACTGCTCGAGGGATTCAGGGCGAGGCCTTTCGTTCACAGAGTATCTTCCTTGGCTTTCTAGGAATGTTCAGGAGCCTCTTTTTGCGTCACTAGGCCTCTCGGAGAAAATATAAGGGTATTATACGATTCCTTTAGGATCGAAATTCAAGATTCTGTTTAGTTGCATTCAAGTTCTCGTCTCCTACAATAGATACAGATGATGATAGACTTGATGATAGAGGTCATTGTCACCAATTTATGGCATCTATAAATCAACGTTTCGAACCTAGTTGAGAACCTGCAACTAGGAATGCGTAATGAGCGGAACGATTGATTTATGATATCCAATTATTTTCAAAGAGAGCTTAAATCGGTTGGTATTTGTGGCTATTCAAAAGATCAAAATATTGAGGTTAGAAATTTTATAACTTTAGTGGGATATCCATAACACAACTTCAGAAATTTTTCTACTTCCATTCCCATTTAAAGGAACCTGTCTGCAGATCCTTTACAGTAAAAATGTATTGAACCCGATTAAAAATAAGTCCGATTAAAAATAAACCTGATTTTTTCTAAAAGGAACTTAAGAAAATGATTGAAGGGATTCTACGATGGTTTTTCTACATGTATACAATTTTCTGAAAGGAAATATTATTGACATAGAAACCCCTTGAATCATCTGGTATGCCATGAGGGTGTTTAGTTGAGAAATATTGTAATGGGGACCCAGTAGGGGTTGTTTCGAATGAGGAAAAACGAAGGAAAACTTTCTAAAGTGCCAGGATTTTCAAAGGAAATAGGGATTAACGATGGGAATTGGCGTAACAAATTTCTCAATGGATCCTGCGACAGATTTTACATGGGAACATCAGTAAGAATCCCACGAAGGGTTTTCTAAGGGATAACTGAAGTTTTATTATACAGGAATTGGGTTTTCTCAAAGGAAATTGATATACAAATTTTTTAATGGATGCTTAAGGGTTTTTGTAAAGGAAATAGAGTTTTAAAAAAATGGGAAAATTTTCTCTAGAACATACAAGATCCAAAATTGTCTGATGGAAAGTAGTTGTATACAAATTTAAAAAATTCATGAAAATTATCCTTATTCGTATGTTGGGTTAAAATTTTACTACTGATAATAATCACCCCAATCCATTGGATTAGCATCATCCACAATCCATAGCATCCCTTAGACTTAAAATTTTTTGGAAAGTATATGGTAAGTCCCAAATGAACTATGATGGAACTTTTTGTGCTATTTTTTAGCATTGAGTATTTTTGGTAAATTTTTGAGGTCTAAGAGATGAAATATGTAATTTTAACAAATTTTTTTATTTTACAGGAAGAAGTATAGGTTGAGTTCCAGCGAGGAGTTTGAAACTTTGGTGATTCATTTATTGGCTTGCATACAACAGCTTTCAGAAAGAATTCTTTTTCTAATTTTCGTGTATGGTAAACGTTAAAAACTTCAGTCTCATGAAAAAAAAAACTCAGCAATGGATCTCACGAGGGTTTTTATAAAGGAACATCGGCAGAAGGAATCCAGAAGGGTTTTATCGATAAAACCAACGTAGAAAAGTGTTTAAACAGATCCCACGAGGGCTTTTAGCTCGGAAATATCAACAGGGGAAGGAGAAGGCTAAAATGCAAAATAAGAATTCCACTCTTGAAATTAAAGTACCTTTTTCTTTTTCCCTCTTTTCTTGGCATTTCTCAGCGATAGTAAATGCCTCAGTGGACTCTTGAAATTCCGGATTTCGCGAATCCTTACGCAAGAGCTATTCGAAATTCTCTGATCTACCAAAAGCCTACTTAGTTGGTGCTCGTATAGCGGAAGTCAAAGATGCAGGTGTCGTGTTGGCACAATCTCTCGGCATCCGAGAAGTACGCGCATCGTACTCTCGAGAGACGATCCTGTTAGTTGATATACAAGAGGCCAAAATTCCTCCCATGCCAAAGTGTTATCTAATCGAGAGTAGGAGTTTAGTATACACATATATGTATAGTATACATATATGTTTAACAAACATTCGATTAGGTCTAGTCAACTTTTTCCCTTAGCCTTAGGCGGCTTAGTCACCACTGACTTTATTCCGGCGAAAGGTAACCAATCTACAATCAACATTCTTCCAAATAGATTGTAGATTGGTAACGTGTATTCCCTTTCCCAAACTCGAGAAATTATCTCAAGAGAGAAGGTAGTTTTAGTTGGGATATCATTAGGAAATTAATTTAAGAGTAATTAAAGGCTTTATATATATTATATATATATATGTAGTATATAGTTATTTAGTACCAATAAAATAATCTTAAATTCGTTTTCACCTTAGAGTATGCCTTCTCATTGCACATTTAATGAATCAGGTCATCAAGTGGGTCGCAATCCACTCCAAATAATTTATCTCTGAAAGGGTTAATTTTAGCAGTAGGAATTCTATTTTCATTTGGCACACTTTCCGGAAGGTTTTCTCGTATAAGTAGACGATGTTCGCAAAATATTTGAGTATTATGCGGGAGCTTCTGCCCACAAGATAACGTGAAGATCATTAACGAAATTATAAGCTACTTGTGTTGTAGAGAGATGATAATATCGCGTTACAACCCACGAATAGAACACTTGCACGTACTTGATCGTGTAGTATGTTTGATGATGGGCTTTGGCATGATTGGAATTCAAAACAATCCATCCAGAGCACGGTTGCATTTAATGTGGACTTTTAACTGGAATTTTGCTTTATAATCACTTGAGCTGGGTGGTCGTTAAGTTTCGAATGGTATAAAATTCATTTATCGAAAAATGAATTTTTTTAAGTTACAGATTCAAATCTGTTGGGCATTTCTGCTATTCTATGTATACACTATACATAGATAAAATAATAAAATATAGATAAAATCTGTTACAATAAAAATAAAATATGTTAATTTTACCACTCTATCTCATCTGTAAATTTTACAGAAAAGTTTCTTTTAGAGTCGAGGGGTGACATATTATATATGTCATGTCAAAGCATTTCAAAGGATTTTAAGTGGTTTTAAAGAATTCATGGTTTTTCAAAGAAATTCAGAGCATTCTGAATTATGTATTTTAAAGAGATTTCAAATATTTTAAGTTATTTTAAGTAATTTTACAAATTTTCAACGGATTTACAAAGGTTTAGTACTTTTAAAGAATTGTGAGTGATTCTAAAAAACTTTCAAGTCATTTCAAAGAATTTCAAGGGAATTTAATTAATTTAAAGTTATTTGTGAAATGATTCTAAGGATTCATTTAAGGATTCACAAACTTTTTAAGGAATTTCAAAGCATTTAAAATTATTTTAAGTGTTTTTCAATTATCTTAAGTGATTTTAAAGCCAGAGACTTAATATAGTTTTAAGTGATTTTAAAGAATTAATTAGTCCTGGTTTTCAAGACATTTATCTTTATTTGTAGAATTTACAGATTTTATCTATAAATTCAAAAGATTTGGCTAGCAGAAATGCGCTGTAGAATCTACAGAAACGATCTGCTAGCTGTCCCTATTCCAGCAGATTCAACAGATTTTTTTTTCTGATAGGCCATTTAAAACCGTGTCATAAATTTAATGGCCTAGTTTTAGTGAAAAATATTTATTGTTGCAAAAGTTAAGTTAGAGAAATTAAATTGCTCTTATGACAAAGAGTATCACATGTCTTTAATTAAATGATTTACTCTAGCAAAAGGTGCTTTAGTTTCCGTCAGAGTCTATATTTTAGCTGGATTACTCGAGTACCTTTCACGTGGTTTAGTGAATGCTTTTTTCATTGCACTCTATTCGCTCGTTCATCAAACAGAGAGATTGAAATGCTCTTCTTAACGATCCTCTCAGCACCGCCCTACATTTCCAAGTCCTGCGCATCTTTCACAAAAAATGTGATCGTCTTTCAAGCCTCGTGAGAGACTCGAAGAAGGGAAAAGTGTACCCAGCATTATGCTCTGGGAATTATATTGCCGTCGTAAGCATGAGAGACGAGTTGTCGTTTCGTCGTTAATAAAAAAAAGTCGGAGTAAAGGCTATACCAATGAATATGACGAAATCACGAGCGGTCGTTGGCTTCCCCTTAAACCAATAAAAAGCAAAAATCAAATATCATGTTAGTTTTTCGAAAAGATCAACTTTTCAAGAATATTTATGAACTTGAAGATAATTAAATAAAACGTTTGAATCGCGTGTAAGAAACGGATACGTATTTTTTTTCTCTTTGATACGAAGTGCGCGAAAGCAATCTGCGAATACTCAGTCATTGTTATCTCCTCTTTTGGACGTTGAAGAATATGTTATTTTCTCACACTCGTAGAGTCAGTGGGCTCTTTTGCTGATAACCTCGCAGTACTCGAGAGACAGTGAAAAAGAGGATTTTTCCGTTTCATTATTCTATTTTTCTATTGATGAACCAGAGCTGATAGTATGTTAATTAAAATTAATCTTCTACATTTTAGATCACTCTTCTCAAATCACCGGTTGTAATTTTCTCCGAGGCTCAATCTCATGGAAGTTTGATCCATTTACTTTCGGTTTCAAATCAAGACCTGGATTCTGCATCGAACCTTCAACATGTGAATTCACCGAGCCCTAGGGTAAAATGGACGACTCTTCAGTTTTTTTATTGAAACGCAGATTCAGACGAGTAACGAGGCGTGGAGAAATGAAAAACGAGTGCGGTTGAAACGCACCATTTCACTTTCCAAACTCATTTCATTCTAAGCGATCCTCTGACGTGGCACGAAGGGTCGATATGTTATTTAAAATCGAAATGCGAGTTTCGCCATCTCCATACTAATATTGTAATTCTATGGTAATTCGGGTTCAGTTTCAATAAAATTAGGATCTCTTCAAATGTTGAGTCATGCAGGAAACAACTTGTTATAAGATTACCTTCACTTATTGAAGACGTTGATACGCTTATCTTGCAAATTAATTTTAGAAAACGTTTCTATACTTGGAATACTCTCGTATTATCCTTATCAATGAGTTTAATAGATTTTAGAAGATTTCCAGGGATTACAAATAATTTCCAGGGAATGAAACTGCCAATAAAAAGTTATATAAAAAGTACGCGAAACGAGTTAATGTGTCTAGTAAATTATAAGATTGAGTTCTATAATCAAGCATGTGATACTTGTGCTGATATAAGAGTGAATAGATAGCTCTGGGACGATCTAAAAATGGTTCTTGAATGAGTCATTTCATCGTAACTTCAAGCTAATCGAGACACTGAAAGGAGACTCAGTTGTAGAAATTCTTTGTACTATAAGTAGGAATGCCGCTGATTCACACCGTAATTGAAGAACATAGAACTTTGACCATTTAAGTGGCTGAGAGATATGTCCTTAATGGCGTTGGAATGGAAACAGAATTTCGGCGCCTTGGGGAAACGTGACACCTATTAAACTTGGAATTTAACAAAATATGATTGTCATCAGTAAACTTAATACTCATGAGCAATTGCAACCGAAAGGAATCTCCCCCATTTAGTAACGTCAATAACAAGTTAATATTCACTTCAAACATCATAAACGAGCGGCATTTCTATCAACATTAACCAATGACTTTTTAGCACCTAATCAGTCTTAAATGTTCTTTAAACATGAGCCTCTTTACAGAAGGAATTATCGGAATAAGTGAAATCACAAGCTAAAGTAAAATAATTGGAAATCCATCAGGGTTAGATAGATCTGGAAAATTAAAGCCTTCCGTGCAAGAATTTACTATTACTTCGTGAGCAATCATCTTAATAGACGTAAACGATTCGAAATTACGAAAGATTTCGCGAAATGAACCTATTTTTCCACGACCCTAAATGACAGATGGGGCTTTCAGAAGATCTATTATTTTTTATAATAGCTCTAACGGTAGTTGCAGAATTGAATACAGAACGGAAATTCCGAGTTCAGCAATAATCTTTACTTCCAGGATCCAGAGTCTTTCGCTGTCCATTGTACTTAACTTCTTCTTAATTGAGAGAGTTAGTCGCACGCATACTCGCCAATCTACGTGCGCATTTGTTCACTGAACAATCTACATTCAGGCGAACTTGTAAGTCAAGCAAATCGCTTCTCTCTTCAACATATGTTCTGGGTACCGTTGTCGACCTCTTGCCTCTGTTGCCCGTTTTCATTTCCTCCGACACGTAACAGATCGGCTCGCCGAGTATTTTTCCGTCTCGAATAGAAATGTGCACTGCTGCACAATGCAAAGTAATTCGTACATACATCACAACGATAGCCATCGCTATCTTATGTTACAGAAGCAATGCCAACCACGAGAATTGAATAACGATTTGTTCAGACCTTACTGAAACAAGAATTAAAATAAAATGACTAGAGTATCATGCTAAATTTTTAGCAAGAAAGTGAGAATGTCTAGCGGAGCAAAAGTAATAAAGCACCAAGTGTCTTCTTGAATAAGTGCGTTTTGATTCCTTACAAAGTAGACACGCTTTATTTGAATTGTAAATTGTAGAAAATGAAATATTATGGAAAGTATTCCTTGTCGTATCATTGTAATCTGAACAGTTATATCGTTCCAGGAAATACATTTCATTTATAAACTGCTTCAAGATATGCTGAATTATCCTTTAACCAGAGGCTGACTATAAAGAAAGTGCAGTAGCCTTGCGCAGTGTTATTATCAATAATTGTGGAAAAAAACATGGATGATCATCATTTTTTCACAAATCTTAACCTCTGAAGAACTATAAGATTCATCGAGTTCAATCAAGATGACCTTGGGAACATCTTATCCTCAATCTTATCAACTGGACCCGTTCAGTGAAAATTTTCAACACTCAGATGTGATTGTGACCTGTAAATCAGTGAAACATAATTAGAGAGTTGAGAAATAAAAATTAAATCAAATTAAAGTTATAAAATAGCTAGGAACAGAAAATTGTTAGGGATGTAATCGGCGTCAGATCCTCGTTTCAATTCGAGTCTCACCAAAGTTCTTCCCGATCAGATCCATATTGAAAATGTCTGCATGGGGAGCAAAAATAAAGAAACAGATCTCTTTTCGCTAATGGTGGATCGATAGTCGATTCCATTATTCAATTGCTAATTGCCCCTCCTTAATTGCTGTCTTATCGCAAACATGTTCTCGCTCTGCAAATTCCTATCGAGTGATTGGTCTTCGATCCTGCTATCGCCCCACGCAGCAATAAGTGATCTCGTACGAGCAATTGAACTTATGCCTCCTCTCCAAGAGCAATAAGTAATTTGTGCACCGACTTCGAAGAATTGTTGACGATGAAGTTACATTGTTTTTGACTCCCGCCTGCGCTCTTGGGGATAACGTAACTGTCGCGACAAACTTCTTATACGCTTATAAACCCCAGGAGATATTTATATCTACATTAATGCCGTTGAATTGTAGACTGGCAGTACAGTCGGTGCTCTATTGTATCCTCAATTCACGACATCGAATATTAAAACAATAGGTACGATTAAGTTGTAAAACTTTGTTCCAAGAACTAGTTCCAAATCTAGATCAGACATTTTTTTATTTGGAATTAGAAAGGGTCCAGAATGACCTTTCGTCGACCTAATTTCGGGGCGATTATTCACCGAGCTAGAAATTGATCAGTCGACAATCTACTTTCTCATGTAGTTCACTCGATCTTAGAACGAATTCAACGAATTAAAAACGCAAATCTAAAGAATTGAAACTTGAATCCTTGAATGTTACAGTCAGCTTAAGAAAAGACCCCACTAAAATTGTTATAAAGATTCTTTTTGACGTCTTCCTGGTTTCGCGCACAGATTATTTCTCGACCTTTCTCCAATCACGTCGATGTATCTGCGCAGATGACCGAAAGGTTAAGGAGAGAAGTACAGCTATTATTTGCTCTTTGGTCGATGTGGAGTCGTCCGGGAATTGCCATCGTGAGAAATCTTTATCCTCATTGGCATTGTTTTTCGCATGTAAAAATGACCTCGGCAGAAGATGCGGTTGCTGTGGCTAAGCTGGGTTTTAACCAAATCTTATATCTATCGGGGTATATATGTATTTGATTGAAAGCCGGGATGAACTCTACGCGTGAATTAATTAAAAGTCAAGACAATTTACGTCTCTGAATGTCAAATTCGTGCGTGAATAATTGCAGTTTAGAAAGCAATTTTCGATAATTATTCACCACTGAGGTGAATAATTATTGAGCTGTTGAGGCATTAGTGAAGAAAGTCAAAGGGGAGTAAAATGAAGACTGATGCAATGAGTAAATTGAACGACGTCCCACCGAGCCAATCCTGAACCCTGGACGTTCGACGCATCGTTAAACTTCAGAAAGAAGGATCTTTTTCCTATGAGAGAGACTACTCGAGGCGATAAGATTCTTGATAACATACTTCCGGTAATGGCAGCAATCTCCTCGCCGCAACCCATCGGGTGAAGAGGTCCGGGTCAATTATCAAGAATCATGACGGACAGCTCACGCATTCCTCGACCGATTATCGTTACGATGATTCGGTCAGCTATCAATACTCAAGCGGTTTTGCATACCATGGCGACGCGTTATTAAATATTGATAGGATCCTCGATCAAATACATGTATTGTGATCTCGTATTTCTCAAGAAAGCGCTGACCATAAATCGGATCTAGCATGCCTATTCATATTCTCGTTCAGGTGTGCAGTGGAGAATTTATTTATTTTGTTAGCAAACTCTCCAATATGCAATTCTCATCAAAAACAAGAGCCTTCTCGCTCTTCTTTTAATGGCAATCACGTTTGATTCTTTCGCACTTCGGAACAGGCATTTGCAGTGTGTTCGGAACAAATGCAGAAGTACTAGGGTGGAGCTTCCGTTTCCTGTAATGGACGTGCCGTGTACGGCTATTTAACAACGCTTTCGTGTACCTCAGTCATGAATAATGTTCGCTCCATGCTTTTATATCCTTTAATGTTCAATGATCTCGGATTCGATTGATCCCGTTCCTCGTGACTTGTTTCGTCTCACTGAGAATCAACCCCTCAAAGGCCCTCCAAGAGGGTCGGTCGTGGGACTAGTCCCTATCAACGGAACCTTTATCCCTCGTCGTTAACCACTTTATTAATTTACGAGGGATAATGGCCCGAGCTAAGACGCATTCACCGATGTTAATGTTCCTTTCCATACCACCAAAAGTACCCGCTTCTTTCTGCCATTTCTTTTTCAGCTCCTAAAAACGAAACTACAGATGAAACTGTGATAGGCACATGATGACTTCTACAAACTTCTGACTTTCTACAACAACGCTAACTAAATTGACTTCCATCTCTAATATTTGAATTAACTTCTTCATAAACGTCAACTATCTTTTAAAAATAAGCTCAAAATAAAATTCGGGCTAATATTATATTCTTGAGAAAAACGTTGTCACAAGCAATTAGCGATCCGATTAATTACAATACAGTAAATGACCTCCATTAGATTAATTGAGTCAATGAACGCATTCAATGAATTAAAGATCTGAGGGTACCTCGATTTAGAATACTTAGGGCTTCAAATTAAATTAAGCAATTGAAAGGACATTCTAATTGGTCAGAAGCTGTTTCTGTCTTTACAGATTAAGTTTTATAAATCCATATGGAGAAAACTGGATAGTCAAGCTGATCATCTGGAAGGTCAATATCTAGATATTGATATCTAGATATTGATATTGATTATCTTAGAAGGCTGTCCTATAGTTGACGCTCCAGGTACTCAGTTTGACATATCCAGTTACTATCTGGGATAGTAAAGGAGATTATCCTTATGTTCAGATTGAATAACGATATTCAGGTTGAGTATCTTAAAGGCTATCCTATACTTGACCCTCCAGGTACTCAATTTGACATATCCAGTTTTCGCTGAGCAGTAGATTGAAATAGCTGAAAACAAATTGAAAGTAGATGAAAAAAGGTGAATCGGTGACAAAATTCATTGACTGAAGTGGGTCAGTGTGTTGAAGTGGGGTAAGCGAAGGGACCCCAGAAAAATGACTCGTGTGTCAATAATAGCTGGGTAAGCATGCATGTAGGTAAGTACATAGCTGAAAGACGATCGTCTTGACCGACTCGAGACTGTGTGAAGAGTCTTAAAGATAAATGTCGGAAACTAAATAAAGTCTGGGTGACCGCCCCTTAAAGTGCCTCTCAGAATCGAAGTGGCATAATAAACATTATATCATATAGCTCTAAGATATTTGGAGTACGAGTGTACCTACGCCTTCCTCTTCGACAAATGAATGAACATACCCACGCGATATCGTGACAACATGTCGATAGGTCGTTAACACAGTGGGTATCTATGTTCGATTAGTAAGCGGGCGGAAAATGCAATGAAATTGGGCGCAAGGCCATTCGCATTCTGTTTCCGTGCCAGACCCGATGGCAGCGTTCGTTGACCGTTCCTGGCACGATTGCCGAGCTTTCACCACCAATTCCTACGTCTATGCTGTCCCTGGACTTTGCTAATTGATTTATCCATCCAAAACGATATACATTCCGAGTAATTCGACCCAGAGCGTCAAAAAGAGAAACTGCGAACCGATGGAAGCGAAAATTAAATATGAATTCAGTTGCAGCGAAAGAAATGAAAAGCATGAAACGATGACTTACCCCAATGGTAGTTGCAAGAGAAGTAGAGCAGTCGTGAATTTCAGATGTAGATGTCCCGGATTGAGCTCCTGAAAAGGTTAAAATATACTACATTAATATGATTGTACTATAGGCATAAAACAGGTTTCATGACATGTGGAATAGAAAAGTTCAGCTGAAATATACTACGTCTACAAAGAACATAAATCTATAGGTAAAATACAGACGCTCTTGATAAAGTGCTCGATAACATTGCGATTTATCAAATCTTTGGATCGCGATTTTCCAGATAATTTCAGCTGGATATGTTATCGACTCTTAACCAGAACCACCTTACATCATAATCAATGATCAAGAGTAAATATCGACTTTGCCGTTAGGCGTAATTCTAACGGCAATAAATTTGATTGATGTAATAAAGAAAATATAATTAGAGGAATGTCTTGATAAGAAAAGGTTTTTGACCCCTTCTCAAATTAGAGTTAACACATGTGGCATGGTGCATCAATTGAATTTTGTCGTGATTTACTGTGCCCTTTGATTCAACACCGCCTACACGTTACGTGTGTCATATTTGACAAGAGCTTATCCACTCACTATAAATTCCGTTCAAATCAAGTTCAGGGTTCGTTGAGGTCGGCAAATTATGTGGACAGCTTATGACGAGTACAAGCTGCCATTTTAATATGACTATAAACTTCCACTTCCGAATAAAACGCACCACGCGCACAAACCCCCTGTTTCCGTCGGAACTCTGGCCGGCTGGCGCCCGAAAATGTATTTGTTTATATACCGCCTCTCCACACATAGTACTTTTACATATGCATATTTCACTCTGGAATTTATAGGTTCTGTAACATCCTCTTTTTTGTGATTAGACCAAAATGTTTTAAAAATCTGGATACCTCTTTCAGATTCATTTGTAGCTGTTCGAGTGATTCGTAATTTGATATAAAACGAATTTTGATATTGGAATTCAAAATTATAGCTGCTGATTGGTCTAAACTAAAATAGCCAACCAGCGAATCTGAAAAGAGGATTTCATACTGTAATCTTCCACATCATATCTCATTCCATATTTTGTCATCCACGCCCATTTGCTTCCGGCACATGTGAAGAATTTCGAACAAGAATTATACTGCGAACCTCAAAGCATACTTCATTCTTATCTGACTTCTGTTGAACCATTGGATAGATTACTATGGCGAATTGATACAATGCCCACACATGAGCAATGTATCGATATCTCGATTTGAAATTCGAAACGGTGAGTATACATGGGTTTGAATCTTGTGGGTTTTGGAAGAATAACGACTGAGATCTACAATGGAATCTACACTAGCATCTACACTTGGATCTACACTTGGATCTCTACTGTCACCCCCACTTTTAAAACATTATTCTAACCCCTGCTTTTCCAAATGAACCCTACAAAATTGGGAATCAAGCGTAATCAATTCCAATTACCACAGCCTCGACTATTTGCGGCAATACGATACTGAAGACTCTGTTCTGCTCCATCTCAGAAGATTGCTTTTTTCTTTATTGGTAGCCAATAAGATTTAGAGGTTTTACTTACAAGATTAATTTGAACTTCTATATAAGGCAAATTAAATGTCATGCAATGAATTCTTTCTTAAAAGACACAATAAGCAACTATATATACTCTCTCCAGTCTACAGAATATAGTATGCAAAGCACGCACGTGCGTGCAATGGAACGCACCCGATGTGTACGCACGATATGCATCTGAGATTATTTCGCATGCTACAAGACCAATTAGCCATCCTAGCAGATAGGAGTACCAAGCAGAACTGTACTGTCAGTCCAGTTACTCGCATAGTAAAGGAGCCATTGTTCCCTAGGAATTAACGAAACTTCAAAAGACTCAGTCATTCACGATCGACTAATTACATTCACACCTCCTTCTCTCCAAAGTTCTCGACCTCTTTTTACACGGATCGAGCTGAATGCTTCATCTGCGAAACTCCGACATGCACTTTTTATGCTACGAGCGCAGAAAAGGGTTTTAAGATTAAGTTCGGATCCACTCTTCAATTATAAGTCAACGACATTACTAAAAGGCTCTTCTATAAAAATCTCCCAACAACATTTTTCGTCAATGTTGGCGTATGGATTTAATAAAACATATGAAAAAGTATAAATACATATATTTGTGAAAAAGCACTACAATTATGTGTATGTAAAAGAAAAGGTGAAAACACTTGATTACAGTCTTTAGATTGATTCCGTTGGAGAAGTATAGCCTTTACGAGTCAAAGATTGTGCTGTGACTAAGAAGCCAAGGGACAACTGTCCACCTTCAATACCTCCAGTGGATAGCTCGATCCTCAGGTATATGAAATATGAATCCCTCTCTGTGAATTTCTGGAATCTGTACTATTTAGTGTCTAATATCATCGTTGTATTTCCAACAGTCAAATATAAAAAAAATGATTTAAAAGATTTATATGGATTCTAATAGCCATGGCTATTATAGAACGGCTGTCAGAATGGCTATTAGAATCCATATATTCGCTTTATCTCTGTCTCATAGTTTTCGTAGATTCTGGTTTTCTGGTAGTTAAGTGTCGGTGCAAGGAGAGCTGTTGGAGAAATAACTGTCAGAATGCTATTTAGTACGATCCCCTGGGGTGTGCTTCGCCCCCTGCGATCTGCAATGTCCTAGGTAAAACGTGATCAGATTTCAACTTCGAAGCGTTGTTCGGAGCCACCCTGCATAGTACTATTCGAAAAGGAGGCGTCACGTACTTGTACCCACCAATCAACTTACGAACGAAGCCAGTCTGTAGTTCGTTAATTGGAACTTAATTGGTTCCCTCAAGCCGTGGTGATTTAGCGTTGACCTGGAATAACGATACCAACGAGGACAATAGCGTCATTTGCATCACCGGTAATTTGACTTTTATTCCTCTCAGCAAGCTACAAATTGCATTCATAAATCCTAAGCTTGTATCTTTAAACGCTTGGGATTCCGAGTTGCCTAAATATTTCAGTGGCACTGAATATCAAAAGGAAAATTAATAGTAAATTTTGATGTCATCTAACACCACAAGACACAAGGAAAAGTTTCCAAATTTCCTTAAGACATATTTTCATGCATAGGGAGCATAATAAAGACCTTCTACAGTCTGGGTCTTAGTGGGTGGATAATATAACGGTTCACTTTACACTCTCGGGACGTGGCGTCTTCGTAACTACAATCTCTTACGGTCTTACAGTGTAAGACCGTAAGTGAGCCTTAAGGGCAGTGGGACGAGAACGAACGTTAAAACAATGGCAAGACGTAGACATCGCCTATAGCTTCATTACAAAGCTCAGCATAATTAAGTCTTCTGTTTAATGCGAGTTTTATAAAGCGGAAACCATCTGCGTATTTGAATCAAGATTGCCTTATCTGTATCTATAAATTTCCGGACTAATCTTTTTTATTCTCTAATGTGTCTTTGAAACTTTCAGGTGCCTATAGCTGTTCCCCAAAATGAAAAAGTAACACGCTACTTGAATGTATTTAAATATGCCACAAGAATTCACAAATTGATTGACTTCAAAGATTCCATTACACTCGTATAATAAATGAAAGTTGATGCCTACTTTTTTTATAAGACTTGATTGAGACTTATCATAGTTCATAATATGTTTAATGTATTCATGTTACCATATGATCGAGCTTCATGGTAAGCGAATCAGTTAATCAGTTAAGTGATATCATGTTTTAATATGAGCTACTATTAAACATAGATTAGTAGTTCAAATCAGACAATATGATTATTTTACTGGATTTGAAGACGTTTCAAAAGATGAAAAACATCGATATAGCCTTTACTAATTTGTGATGCAACTCACGATCATGAATGTAATCAAAGTGAAGAAGAGCATCGCATGTTAGTTTTACTATCCATAGTCGTAGGAAACGGAAGTGGCGATTAACGCCTAACCATCCGGATAACTAGTTTGCATAAGCGTCTAAGGTAGAATATCGATGAAAGGATTTACATTATACGTGCTCTTGTCGACATGAAATGCAGTGGAAAGAAAACAGACACCTCAAATTGAGGATAAAGGCAGATAAAATGACGCTCAAATTGCATTGTAATTTGAATTCCAATTTGTAACGCACTCTACAAACTTTTTTAATTGGACTCGGTTGTAAATAAATTTTGCAAGAACATGATTTTTTACCATGTGCTCTGTAAATAGGGAAAACAGCAGAGAACGTGGAAATTACTTAAAATATGGAGAGCTTCTTATGCAAGAAAAATTAGAATTCTCGCCTCACGGGTTAATTGTTCAGGCGCTATAAACCTTGAGCCGATTCAACAATTGTGAACTTTTGCTTTCTCTCTATTATAGGAATTAAGCAGCACAATATCTAGAAGAAAATCCGCCACCGTGGATTAAATAGCTGTTAAGAAATAATGACCGAAGTTACTTATCGAATTATCAAAGGTACTTTAGACAGATCCAAAAGCAATAAAATGTAACTGAAGATACTTCAGCCAGCCCTTTTTATCTGCAGACCGACTGCCATAAACGAAACTCGTTTCTTGTAAAGGCGGCGACCGTACAAGTCACGATAATTTTGGTTCAAAAAACTTCCTCTCGGCAATTTTATGAACTATTCAGAAAGTAAACTACTCCAAGATCATTTCATTACTCAGAGCTTCTGTTCCTATTATGTAACTAGATAAATAAATTTTAGAGACTTACTGCAAAACTAGTGCTATTCATGATTCTTCATTTCAAACTAATCTTTCTTTTATTTTTATCATACCAGATGAAAATATGAATCACTCAATTCCGAGTATTGTCTCGCGATTCGAATGAAATTAAAACGAAACAGCGATGGAATGTTAAAACGCAATGCATCATTCAATTATTATTAATAAACACGAACAAGGTGTGTCGACTCACGTCTATGGAATTAAGCGACCAAAAGTGCTCGTGAAGTATTCTAACCCTCGAAAACTGATTTTGAGTCAACTTCACCCCAACTTATCGTTTCTCATCGACTTCCGTGTAGACTCTAGACCCTTCTTATCCCCACGTACGATCTTTTCGTTTCCTAATAGGGGTTTCGAATGCTTTACAACCGATTTTCGAAATGAAAAGTGCATTTTAAGAGTGTCATTCGAGGAATTAGTTTTCAATCTAGGTCTCATTTGTTAAACAGATATAGATATAGTTTTCTTTTGAATTTTCTATAATCAGGTGTCACGGTTCCCATTATTGCAAATGATCCTTTTAAATTATTCTTTTGGCAAAAAGGTTCTTAGAAAAGGGAAATTCAGAAGGTATAAGAACCACCCCACATCTCACTCCCTCCCTGAAGGTTGCATCACCCTGATTCGCATAGCGAACAACCCTCGACAGCTCATGGTGGTCGAGTCGAGTCGTGGCAAAGCGAGGGTTGGTTTCGTATTGATTGTACCACGGATGATTCATGGGCTCTTCCGCCCCCGCCTCCACAATATTCTGAGCAACCCCATGGAGCTCAAAGCTTACACATTGAGGGGTATATTCATACCCCAAAGGGGAGATATCGGTCGACGACAGCAGGCTAGCATGGTCGAACATTTTCTGCAGAACCTAAGAGAAGATAGAAGGCAGAAAGGGTTGAGATAAGGGTAGATGGGCGGAAACACTGAGAAATAAAAGTAACTGAGATTAAAAACACCTGCTGTTAATTTTTCTTGATATTCTACAAAAGATCTATCAAATAGAGAAAAATCGATTAATGAACCTACAACCTGCCACTCCGATGTAGTCTTTATATCATCGTGAATCAATAAAGGTAGACGTGCGTGTGTGGTAACCGTGCTCGAAGAAATTAAAACTTTTATGAGTCTAAAAACTAAAGGTCATAAAGACATTGTAGTAAAACAGTCAGAGGCCAGACTGTTACTTTAAACCCACGTTCTAGGGTATAAATCTTCATATTCATTGTGAATAATCAGAAATGCCACTTTGAGAAAATCAAAATTGCTCACTCCATAACGAGAGTGTGGGATGGAAATCAATTTCGTACATCCTGCTTTTTGGGTAACTATCTGCAATGTGTATAATATCTTCCCTCTAGGATTTCATTTGCTGAAACAGAAGCGTCAAAAAATTAATGAAAAAAAATGCAAGTTGTAGAAATTTCGAAGGAGAGAGTAAGTCGATTCAGGAAGGAGCCCTAAATCGATAAAGGAATAAAATGTGCCAAGTTTAATACCATCATAAGATCATTCGATATTTCTGCTTCTACTGATCCGTATCCCTCGGGCACGCTCAATTGGCGAATCCAATTTGCCGTAACTAATATTACAAATGCAACGATCGAATCGGCACGACCGTGTACTAGAAAATGAAGAAGAATTAAGGAAGAAAAAGGAAAAAAATGTGTACCAAGTCTGAAAAGTGTGTTCTGCAGTACCGTTTTTCGCTAAGAGCGTACCTTTAGGCAGTTGATTTTTAATTTTAAGTATTCGCATTCAAATATTAACTTGGAAAATTATCCCCTAGAGACTTCACGTATATTTTCGCCAATTGTATAGAGTTTCAAGAAATTCTAGATAATCATGCGAGAAATCAATTCAATCCAAATAGTACTTGAACTGAATCTGTGATTTCAGAACTGATGAAAGTACCTGATCATTTTGAAATATTTCCAACTGATATTGAAAAGCATTAAAAGTAGATTTAGAAAAAATTTTCACCACTAGTAATCTCATTAAACTAGTGAGTCACGTTCGGTCTTGAATAAGTATTTAAGCGAATGGAAGACGGATCGTGACTCGTCGCTTCCGCGAAAATGATTCCTGAAAGTAGTAAGCTAGTAACGAGACACCTCTTAGATAATTAATTCGAAAATATTCTGCGAAGGCATCGATCGTCTGAAGACGAAGTCTCTCTACCTTTATAGACTCATACACCTGCCATACTCTTTTATTTCTATTTTTCAAGTGACTCCACAGCTGCTAGCAAAAGAAACCAAAATGAAGACTTATTCAGAACTACAGGGTGGCAGAACCTTTTTCGAATGTAGATTACTTTCTTTGAAACATATGAGAATTAAATAGAAAAAGAATGTCTTGTGATAAACTGAATAGTGAATTCATGAAACTCACCCCTCAGTTTGAATCGATAAGACTAGAACTAGCGACCAACTACCACTTTTCTCAAATTGTGGCATGTGGCCTCGACGAAACCCTTAGTTATTATCGAGGTGGCGTCTCCCAGACGCCACGCAACTTATTATTGATCATTACATTTTACCGCTGCACTACATGTAAATCTATGAATAACTTTATGAACTTTTTTTCCTTTTGTCGTAAGCAGTACTCACAGTTCCTATGAAAAAAAATGTGGGTACATAGGATACTTTTTTGTCGCTCATAGGGTATTTTTTTAAAGCTCAAAGGGTACCTTTCCTTTTAAACATTAGATATGGTTTTTATTTAAATTAGTTTTAGAAATATCAAGAATAATCCCAAAATATCCTAAACTAAGGATTCTTTTCAATAAAATTTTTGAACTAAATGTTTCAATTTTCACAAAATCCAAAAGGAATTAAAAATAATTCTAGAGAAATCGGAACATTTTTTTAAAGAAGATATCAAGATATTGTGAATGATTTGAAAGAACTTCAATGGAAGTGTATGGATTATAAAAGATTTAAAAAGATTCAAAGTTTTAATTGATTTTAAAAAATTGCATGATATTTCAAGAGAATTCAAGCGATTTTAAGGACTTGTAATTTTGAAATTTTAAAGAATTTGAAGGGAGTTCAAAAGAATGCAAAAGAGATTGAGAATTTTGAAGAAAATTTTACAGGAATTAAAAGATTTCAAAGAATTTGAAAACTTTACAAATATTTAAAAAAATTAATAGGAATTTGAAAGGGTTTTAAAGGTTTTTTCAGTGATTAAAAAATAATTTACAATCTTTAAAATATTGAATTCCTATTATTTTAATTATCCCGAATTATCCTATAATACTAATCTCAACAATTTTACAGATGATTAAACTTTACCAATTGAACAAAGATGGGTAATAAATTCCCAGAATTTTAAACTAAATATTTGGTTTTCATCCAAAAAGATGGATATAGTTTTGCAATCAAGGAAAAGGGGAAAATGTCGATTTTGTGTAAATTTAAAGAAAACTTTACACTATTGACTGAAATAGGGGACATTATGAACCTCAAAGGAATAAAGGGGGCCAGTAAAGCCTGAGTAAGTAAGTCATGACATAAAATTCAAAATTCCAGTATTTACTCAATTACAGTAAAATTGTTTCTTTGTTTCAGCAAGATCCCTTTTGTTCCTCTCATTTCTAGTCTGAGCTTTGCCCAAGCTCAGAATCTTTTCCTTAACTTGGCCCCATAATAAAGATTTATAAATAACGCATCGAACCGAGCCCTGTCCTTGGATATTACCATTGCGTTCGTACGCGTACGTAGCTCCTTTATAAAGTTGATTGGCCGACCTTGGATGTGGCCAGATGTGCTGGCGAATGAACGGCGAGTTAGGTGTATGCGAACTGAAAGAAGTGAACGGGTACTGCGTGGAACATTAGTGTCGGTAAAATGTACAACCGAGGCTAAACGTTCACGCAGCAGTTTCAAAACTAGCAATTTTTCTCCAGACAATTGTAGAATCTGGAATTCCTTAAAGACTATTCAAATGAACTACGACGCCTGGAACTGAACATGTACCTACTCCGGTATCTATGATTCATACGTTCGTGAAAAATTATCCACAGTAACTGTATATGCTTTTTCTAAGTAATTATACTTTTTGCTACTTGTTTACAGACTTGAGTCTAGCAACACGTGTTCCGTAAGTATGTTTCATAATTACGCCTGAAGCGAATTCACAGCTATGGAGAATCACGTGAGAAGCTTCTCAACTTATCGTTCCATTACTGCATGAATTCTTGCAACTCGTGTAATTTGTTTCGTTCGCACAAAACATCGACACCCTGTTTTTCTCTCTTTAATGTATCACGATGTACCTGCATCATGTGGACACTGGCAGAGAAGCAATCATCGATGCCAAAAGTCTCCACATGAGTTGAGTATCTCCGTCTTTGTTCGCTGTTGCTATTTTTGAGTCTCACAACGAGAAAAGGGGGTGAAATGAAGGGTGAAAACGAGTGGTATTGCTAGAATTATAAAAATAGCCTTCTTCCACCTCCCATATCGTGGACATCTTATCACTTTTTTTTTCCAAATTCTTGTTCCTTCTACCATATTACCATCTTCTCCTGCATTTCTAAAGTTGACGCTTTGCAACCTTCATTGCTCGTCAAAACTCTCGAGAAGTTTAACGATAATAACGATAGAAAGAAATGGAAAGCGATGATTGATTACACGCTTGTAATTAAACTGCTTTTTGGTATTTTATTCTTTTTTATGTCAGTCTGCCAGATGAATTAAAAGAGCAAGTATTTCAGGAGAGAATGGTGTCGAAGCCTGGAACCTGATAAAAATCAAGCAAGGTCGATTCACACGTGCGTCTTTGGCAAACTTCTTGCGGCAGTTATGGTCTTGTGGACTCAAAAGAAAAGGTGCCGGAGAACGCGATGAGTACTCGTGCACCCAGGTGGAACCGGTCGAAGAGATCGAGGATCGAACGATCTCTAGTTTATTTAAGCAACTTGATTTTACTCGACATTGTGTCGAAAGACGATGAACTCATCGACACGAATATTCCTTTGTTTCCCTGATGACTGGTCAAAAATGAAAACCTAAATCTCGACTTGGTCATGCATGAAGGGCCTACGATTACCTGAACCTAGAGTGAACGCCCTAGACTTTAAAAGTAATTAAATGGACCGCTATTATAAAATCATGAGGACAAGATTGAGTGATTAGGAAAGTAGCTTTCGAAGCGAAGGTTCAAAATACTTTTGCATCTAGAAATCTAAACTATAAAACAAAGGTCGGCAATAATCGTTAGAAGGCGATGATTATTAAATATGCTATAATGAGGTACTTAGGATTGTAATGATACAGATGACTTCCGAAAAATAAGTAATCAGTGAGGCTCGTTATTACACGTTCAGTGATTTATAATAATACGGCTTCAAACTGTAAATTGCTCGACTGTCAGACGGCTGATTAATCAAATCAAAACTGAACAAATCAGAATTTCTCAAATTATTTTAATAAATAAAAAGGAGGGATCTTCTATTTGTGAGAAGAAAATGAAGGGTTTCGATGGAGAAAATTCGTTTTTCAGAGCAACGTCAAGAAAGACGTAAATCAAATAGTATTACGAGAGTCTGGTGGCAAAGAATTGGATAAAAAGATTCCCAGTACGCTAACGAGTTTTTGTGTCTTAGTAGCCTTAAGGCATTCAAGCACAAAAAAAGAGCTCGAAAATTAATAGGAAGTGTCCAACGTAAAGCTAAAGTTGAACGAAGTCGGTTCTTCTGAACATATCTCATCAAGTATACATAACATATGTCATTTATATGCTATTTTGTATCTATTTGAACGTTAGCGCCGCCAGAGACCATACCATTAGTGTCCGCAGAAACATTGTATGAAGATACAAAAGAAAGTGGTACGGATGAAACAGTGTCGCTTGAAAGGTAGGAGTTTTAACTCCACATTCAAAGCGACAAAAAGAAGCTCAAATAAACTCCCAGATTCGATAAAATGGCTTCAGTAAAGTGAGGCTCCTAAGTTTAGTGCAAGTCGTTTCTAAAGCAGAGGAAAATACATCAATTAATTTTTTTTAGGTCGAGTAACAATGCTCTTATCTTTACTTCAGTTAATGAGGAACTAACAGCACATACAGAGATCCCAAGCAAAAAGACAGTTACTTTCAGGGAAATTCCTTTTACCTCCCGATCCGTGAAGTACAACTTTGGAACTACGAAGGGCTTCGATCGATCGCAAAATCCTCGATGTTAGTTTCGCGATACTTTCTTCACGATACCCTGGTTCCGGTATTTGTTGGCTTCAGTATAATATTACTGAAAAGGTGGTCAGCGTGCCGACGTGAAAGCAAACAAAGGGAAGTGTATCCTCAAGTTGTCTATTTCATCTGGAATTGTAGTGCGCCTAAAACACGGAAATACGATTTTAAAAAAATTGTAGACAAACATTACATAAAAAATTCAAATTTAGGTGTATAATCTGTCTAAAGTAATATTTTTCAATCAGTATTCATTTGTGTAGTAACCCACGAGGTATGAGGAAGGGAACGAACGAAAAAACCAAGTAGAAGCTATTCGTTTTCTGTTTGAGAAAGGACCAACACTCCTATAAGCTGAGGCCTAATCTTGTTCACCTTCAAAGATTCTCGGAATGAGTATCAGGAGGACTAGACGCTAGCAATGAGTTGCAATCCTTTGGGGCCAAGAAACGAACCGCCATTATTTATTCTCCGATCTTATCAGTTACATACGTCATATTTACATACTCTTCTCATCGCCATTCGCACGCATGTCATTATTTCAAGAGTGCCTTTTTAATATTACTTGAACATAATCCCCCATATGGGATATAACAGACTCTTTCTTAAATCTATGATAATTCAGTATTTCTGCTGTAAATTGTACAATTTTCAACCAACTAATTTCTAGAACAAGTCCCAAAATTTTTGTCTACTGGCAAGCAATTTATTTTCGAATTGCAAATTTCCGCCTAGCTGGCAACAAGGTGTCGGAGTAAGCAAACAAGTACAACAACAACAAAAATAGTTAATAAACGATCAACATGCAAGAGGTCTATAAAATTTACGATAATTGCGCCCATATTTTCCCTGGTGACAGGTCATATAAAATCTGCCAATTTATAACATTCTTGGTTAACTAGATTTTCATACCTATAAGGTAATTCAAACCGCGTAACATTTAGTACGAATCTTATCAGAATTATTGTAATAAGTAAGTTAGACGTTGCACCAACACATTTAAATTAATGAATTAGTCGATAAGTTCGTATGTGGTCTATCATAGATGCTAGGGAGTAGGGTGCTTGAGCTTCACGGCGGGAAAGAAATAGTTCTTATTAGTATGAAAAATAAAATTCCAAACACGCCTCTAGAAAGGTGTCTTCTCTTCCTGCCTGGCTAGATTACGCATATTTCTGCGGCTTATGTGGTGCAGGCGTCCTATAAGGCCCAGGACCTTAGAAATAGCAACCACCTAAGCTAAGTTTACAGGTAGAGAGATCTCTTGAGCTACTTACAATGCAAGATAACCGGTTTCTTTCTCTCTTTCTCTCTCTCACGTCTATTTGGTGAAACGCCTTAATTACGAAAACTTGGATAACATCGTTCCCCTTTATCTTTTTTTCTCTGTCTATTTTCAAATCAGAAACCCTCAAACGTACTCCGCATCGCTTTCAACCCGACACCTAAAACACCTCGTATACCTGACAAGGAAGATCGCGCGATTTATATAAATAGCTTGTTGGATCGTTAATAACCTACTCTCGGGGGTCGGATTCATCAGGTATCTCCGAATATTATGCATTTCCAAAATACTTTGTCTAAAGGAGGCTCAGGAAGCCCACTGTTTAAATTCTTGACTATTAGGGTCTCATGGATTAAGACAATTCTACAATAATTGGTAGCATTAATTACGCAAATTCCGAGTATCGAAATGCATTTTCAGAAGTGAAACTAATTGAATGAGATATTCCTTCGAAAAATCAGAAACTGCTCATGGCTCAATCCAAGAAGGTTTACTCGTCAAGCGAGCATCAGTGGAACGAATCTGAAAGCATTTTGATTGAAACTGATCCATATTTTTTCTGGTCACAAGCTCTTTCAAGTGGAGTAGGGAAGTTGGAAGACAGATAGTTTGAGACAAAAGAGTTGAGTTGAAAGTACGACGAATGTTTAGATCGATAGCGGTGTTTTCGAAACTTGCTTTGCTCAAGGATGCATACCTATCTACCTACCAACCAACCTACCTATCTACCTCCAAGTCACGGTACTCGCGAGTGTGTGATACAAACAAGATAGTGAAACCGTGTGTCGAAAGAAACCCCATAAGCACTGTCGGTCTAGCACTAGCAGCTAGCCGAACATACAAGCATGAACGCGTAAAGGATATATTCCTAGACAAGTCTTATTCACGGCTTCTCTTCTCTTGCAATCGATGCAATCTCTTCAGCTGACATTATAGCCGCAGAGCTTGAAGCGACAACAACATTTAACGACAAGACGTTTCACGACACATTCGCCGGATCCTATGGCGCAGTTTACGGTTTCTTTAAGTTCTAAATCTAAGGAATATCATGAGGGTTCGAGAAATCAATAGATATATAGAAAACTGGATAGTCAAACTGATCATCTGGAGAGATATTCAGGTTGACTATCTTAGAAGGCTGTACTATATTTGACCTTCCAGATGATCAGCTTGACTATCCAGTTTTCTCTTTGCACGAAATTCAAAAAAGCGAGACAGGGTTGCAGCGACAACAAGATACTGACACACTCATTGGATCTCATGGAAGTTTACGGTTTCTGGCTGGTAGTAGCTACAAGTTAGAGTACCTCTCCTTTAGTGCAGGTCATTTTTCTCTTGTTTCATTCCGTACAACAGACCGACATTATTATCCAGAGAGAACGGTAACCTCTCCTACTCCTAAAGGCCTCTCTCTTTCTCACCTCCTCTTTTTTCATATATGATCGAGCGTTATACCGGCTTATGAGTCCCTTTCCTCCGCGGATAGACCAACAGATTATCGGGCACGGCCACTATGACTCACTCGTACACTGCCGCATTATGGAAGCAACAAACAGCATAGAAAAACTTCCTGCTGAGATAATCGATCCGCGGGCAGCGTCGGAGCAACGAGCCTCGCTTCATGACTCGATCTCCATGAGGGAGTCAGCTTTAGAATTCTTTTGCTCGACTAGAGCTTTAACCTCCGCCATTGAAAAAGCCTTAAAAGAAGCTCTAAAAGAACATGGATGAAAAACGAAAACTCTCTGTTGCGCTTTATTTTCTTAGTTAAGTTCTTCCGGGATAACTACAGAGTCCAGAGAAGTTAATAAGAGCTCAGACAGAGAAAAGTTCGATTGACTCCTTATCATTAAAACTTATCCAATCATTCGATAGGATAAAGACTCTATTTATGTAGTAGATCAAGATTCTAAGAACGTTTAGCTACAGAATATTTCCTCTATTCCGCTTCCATCAAAGGTCATCTTTCTATAAGAAATAGATGTTACAAATCGCATCTTGATTCTCGGATGCTGGATCGTGGCGTAGAGAGATAGGAAATCTGCAGGAATCGTTCCTGGAGATCGAAGAAGAGCAAATTCCGATACGAATGGATTCATGTCCAGTTCGTAACGGACTATCTATCTTAATGACTCGGGTCAGAGAGGCCAAAGAAACAGTCTATTACCACCTATCGTCGTGAAGAATAGGAATAAAACGGAAGCTCTTGAGCGAAACAAAATGCAACCAAAGAGCTTAGCTGATCCTTTAAGAACTTCCATCTATACGACACCTAAAATCCAAGTACAATTTCCATACTGCGTGTTTAATTTAACTTAGCAGCTACCTTCGAAGTTCTTCAAAAGCAGTAGTTGCTTATCCGAAGCGAAATGAGTGCCAGTGAAGAATCTGGAGATTTAACGTGGCGATGGAAACGCATCAGGAAACTTGAAGTACATTAGGCCAGTCTCTCCCTCCGTCTGTGGACCTAGAGTCAACGGAGCATGGCCAAGCCGGAACTTGGTTTCAACCAGCTGTCACAACTTTATACGTACGTTTTTTAGCTACCAACATAAACATGAATGTCCGTCTACGAAATGAGAAACAAACTTTGCCTTTTTCAATACTTGTGAATTGCTATAAGGCACCTGCGTCCCTCCACTATCCTCTCTCTCTCTCTCTTTAAATATATTCTTATAAAGACAAACTGGTTCGAGATTGGTTCATACCTTCCTCTGTTTTGGCTACCCTATTCACTCTTCGTTTTCTATCCTTTCTGCTCTTCATTTCCGACACATAAAACATCACAGATTCTTAACCTTAACCTCGAACGCACGGTAAACGCCATGAAAACTATTTTAAGGTCTCGATCTAACCCAGACCTCGAGGGTGTCAGTGCACCGCTTGGGTGGTATTCAGTTCTAATCTTAACGCGTTCCAAGACCGCAAGTCTATCGGAACCTTGGGCGACGAATAATGCGTGCGAATAAGTGAAGGAAATCCCGAATCAGAAATGGAATATTTCCTCAATTAATGTTTTATAATTCTATATCCTTCGGGATAAACGATTTCAAGCACATAACTTCCAACATCAATTGCGAAGTATGCATGCAAAAGAGAGAATAGCTATTTTAATCTCAATAAGAGAATTACACCTATCATATATAAAATCGCTGGGTCGTGAGGTGTATACATATGAAAGGCATTTCAATCTCAACACATTTCACAACGATGTTACTTGATCGAATTAAGCTCAGTACAAAGAAGTGAATGCGATTCGCCATAATCGAGCCATTGTCCTCAGATAACAGTCAGTCATTTATCCACTGAAGAGAGCATCGAGTAAGAAAAAAAATAATGGTAAATGCATCCCACGACTATGAGTCCTCTGCGTCCGGAAATAGCACTCGTCGGTTATTTGAATGCCTATTAGGATGTTTCCTGAAGGAATAGCTCCTGGAGTAGCCCTCAAATCCTTTACATCTGACAGACTGGGTCTTATCTCCTTCCAAATATTTACCACAAAATAGGGGGAAAGGCTATAAATCTCAACCACGTGGAAACCTTGTGCTAAGAAGCATGACTTTATTTATCTGTCGCGTGGCACCAACGAGTTAGCTTCCAAATTTTCCTACAGATGGTTCGTCTCGATGATTTTTCCATTTCCTCTGCTAACATAACAATTTATAAAATTATTATCGCCCATATAATTTGCTTAAACAAAGAAACTTCTCTTTAAATAAAATGTACATATTTATAGTTGCGTCCTATGCAAAGAGGACGGCTTTTTAAAATACTACATTCCAAAAGCGAGGACGCTTAAAAGGTTTAATTATTTTCTCAAAGCGGTTTTTCAGCATACGCAAAAGAAGGCATAAAAATAAACTCATAGTCAACGTGCTGCCTCGTCAACTTTAATAACAACTGTCATATTAGGGCATCGCCCTCCACAGAATTTCTGATTGTCCCGTAGTCCATGACGGGTAAAATTTTCCACTGCTACAACGTCACATTCTAGGGTTTCGTTTCCTTTGTATCGAATCGAGTTAAATCAACTGGAGAGGCATCCCTTACCACGAAAAGATAAATAAAGGGTACTTCACCCCTGTGAGAAAAATTTTGCATATTCTGAAATTAAGTTCAACTTGTTTAGGAGAAGATAATAGAAAAACGAAGAGGGTAAAAGGAAGCATGCGGATTGTGTAACTTTGGTTTGCTTTTACACGATGTCATGTAACAAGAACCAAAGAAAGGGTCGGATGAAGGGTCCTCCGAGCCAAGAGATACTCCCACAAACATATGTGACCGTAACTTTTCTGATTATCTATTTTAATTATCTACATATAAGAAAGTATATTCGGTTTATAGAGAAGAAATGTGGCGTCATGAAAAAATACTAAAAAAAAAAGGCTTTCATACAAGTGATTTATGCTCCTCTAGAAATACTTAATTACAACCTAAGAGATCGTACTCATCACAAATTTTCGCCTACTCATTTTGCTATTTAATATTTGCCGGCAAAAGGAATAAAAAAAGACAATAATTTCCATTGCTGCTATCATATGTGCTCTGCTTGATTGAAGAGGAGTATTGAAGAGGAGTATTGAAGAGTTTAGACATGAAGTACTCGACAAATAAAAACTTAAAATCTTAGAACGTCAAATATCTCATTTCCGATAAGGATTATGGTAACGAATTTAAAGACCATATGGACGCTACATATGCGCGAAACTCGTCGTGCATGACGACCTTCCAATGTGAAGAATGCAAAACGATGCAGTGAGACGGCTCGTTCTTATTAGTTGCGCCAATTAACATGATTAAGCATGATTAATTAAAAGCCAAGTTAAGAGCACTGCAGAATTCGTATCTCATTGGAAACTGAGATGGATTTCTTTATCTTGCAATTCTGGGAGCTAGGCTATAAAAAAGTACAATAATAGCGCTTCAGTAGCAAATAATACCGCAAATTTCAATTTCTTGGTACAATTTTTCTGTCCTGTTTTTTGAATTTTTGTAGGGAATATGATTTGAGCTGTTCAATTTCTGATGCGACTGCTATTTGTAATGTATTATTCCTATAAAGAGTATACGAGTATACAAGGATTGATTAATTAACAAAAAAAAATTATAAATGTGGAAGCAGTATAACGAGTATAACTGTATATATGGGGATCTTAAGCGTGGAATGCGGGGGAGCGTAGTAGGGCATGGTGAACAGCTGTCTACAATGGTGGACGTTTTGTGCGTACTTGCCATGCTTGCCCCCATAACCCCCATGTTACTATCCCCTTATTCTAGCCAAATAAAGGCTCGGTGAATGTTATACTAAAGCGCGAAGCATAATCAGCATGTCCGATCAAATCGAAAATCTCTCAAGGGAATATTCTGCTGCTTATGGGAACATCCGTAAACAATGATCCATCAAGATCTATTTTCAGTGTGTCAGTTCCAAAGGTGAAATCGCTTTTTGATATGAATTTAACGACGTTTCAACATTTTGTTTCCATGTGAAAAGACACTTTCTATGCTGATGTTCTTTTTGTCAGGGAAAGTACAAATAAAACTAAAGAAAAGAATTTTATATTTCAGTAAACTTCGATGGTTGGGGATAATATTTAAATAGGATTTAAAGCACGAGTGCATGCACATGCTTATATTCACAATAATGCAGCAGTAAAGTCGGAAACGTGCGGCTGGTGACGCGATATAAATACGAACGTCCTAATACGTTCAACGATAAGCCTCGTCACCCTATTATAGTTTTATATAGAAGTAAAGTCAGTTCAGCATTCTTGATTCGCGATATCTTATGACCCCGCGAATCACAAGTCTATGACAAAAACATATTTCTGGAATTTTCAAGTGTTCTTATGTTTCCTATAGGATAATAAGATAAATACTGGTAAAACACTAGTAGTTAAAAGCTTTCCCGAGAGAAATTCTGTATTACTCTACCCAGAGTGCCGAAAATTCGAAGAGTGATAAAAAAAATCATTATGTGGCTTGAAAAATGTCGAAAGAAAGCACCTATTAACAAAAAGAAAATCATCGTTCTACCACCTTGCAAAAAATCGAAATTCACTTTTGTAAGATGTGATGAGCCCAGAGGAAACTTTCGTTTTCTGAGTCAGACACGTGGAGCATCGAAGCAGGTGAGTGAACCGAACTCGAGTTTAAAAATAAATGCCGCGAATCGCGAATATGAATCGGGTCAAACAGAGAGAAGGAAAAAGTTAATTCCGCGGTACTACATGTAAATGCTGTTGATCGTTCCAGTGAAAGAAGCTTCAAAGCCGTTGGCGAATATTACAGTAACTTGTCCAGGGTTCGTTTCAACCAATTCGTTCTTTACAACATCGCGCCATGATACAGCCTCTACAGAACCAGTTCTCGCGTTAAATGTGCGGTTCTCACGCATTACTGAGCGCGCTGTTTTCATCGCTATAACTCGAAGAATTCAAGCTGAGCATCGAGACCCACTGCGCGACTTGTTGTCCTTTTTTTTTAGACCTCGATGGGAGAAACTACTGTGGTCAGAATCAGTCATCGATAACGAATTATTTGCCTCTGTCTTGTTCACTTTGAAGTAGTTTCTATGCCTCTAATTTGAATCCATTCCACTTTTGATAGTTTTGAAGAAGAGTGGAAAAACTATCTAGTCCTAATTGATATTTCTTGGTGCTATAAAAAGAAGAGAGTAACGTATTATTTAAAAATTTTAAACTACAACACTTGAGTTTACGTGGTCTCACTCACGGTTCATAAATTACCTGCAGTGCCGGTTGTCTGTAGGGTGTACTTCAAGCTGTATTTTTATTCACAGGAATAGTCATAGACTTTGAATTTGTTTTTACAACTCTGTGGTACGGCCATAAACATTTGTGATCTTGCAATATAACTAACCGTAAATCTTGTTGGATGCTCGATGGAGTACAAACTAGCTCTATAGTCTAGAGAAGTATTTTGTCAAAGAAGAAATTTATCACCGATTAGTCGTGCATAAGGAAATAAATGTATGAAAAGATGGTACAAATGTTTCTTATACCTTCAATATTTATTATGACCATCCTCTTTCTTTATGATTTATTTTAAGTTTAACTATCAAATTAGTCATTATTAGTCACTATAACAAAAATTATGCGAGTCATTACCAAATAATGTAATTAGACTCATTCTAAGAACCCATGTATTGGGGGGAGAAGAGCATCATCTACACAATCTACATATTAATCTTCTAACACAATTCCCACCACATTTCCATAATTTTGAACCCAAGAGTCACTTACTGACCGATTTTGATCTCAAGGTTTATTCACAAAACCAACGGTCTTAAGCTTACTCAGAAGGACAAAGAAATCGGTCCAATACTTTCAGTCGTTTTTGCAGTTTACTCTAGATCCCGTTAGGATTTCTCCTGCTCGTTCGTACGCACCGAGAAGGAACGACAAAGCGAATCAAAGGTTCAACGAACTTTAACTTTTCGGTACATCCTCGTTAAGAGCCGCGGGCTAAGCGATGACAATTTTTCTATAATTATCAAAGTTCCAGATCTTTTTGTTCCAGTATATAGAATTAAGTATCAGCAAGCTGAGGTGATTTGAAATTTACTGTGCATTTTGATACCAATATGATTGCAGTATTATTAAAGATTTTGTATTTGTGTCAACATTAAAAGGAAACATACCACCTAGTGACTGAACGAGTTCAACGCCAGTGCACCGGAACGTAACAAACAACCTGTCTTTCCGAATCCTTAGACGAGCTTGGAAGTTCGGACAGAAGTTGAATAGGGAGTTTATAACGACGGATATACGCGAAACGTACATATAATGACAGAGAAGGTGCATGACCATGGGGACACCTCTTGAATAGGAACCGGAACCTGAAGTTCGTGCGCAGAATCGACTATATGACTGCACAAGTCCGCCCGTGCATACGAATCAGATAAGAGGGAAGCCTGAGGACTCTTCTAACAGAAGAGGTTATCAGTGAACCATTGATTTCTTCGCGCAAAAATAAAATCTGAGACTGGCTTGTTATACGATCGTCGAAAGATGAGACCCGTCGTTGAAGATAACGATGAAAACCAATAAACATTCCAATAATTATTTTAGAAATGTAATACCAATTATTCTCAACTTTCAAATGAGTCGAACAATTTCAGCCGCACTTACATTTTAAACATTTTAAAGTGTCAATGAAAAAATATAATCGTTATAATTAAACCACAAGAAGTGAAGTTCAATAATACAAGTTTTACTGATAATAATGTATGCTCATTCATCGTTTAATCAATAATTGTCCTCTTTCTTCAGATTACGAGAAAATAAATGAGCAGTGAACTCGAGGAAGAAAAGGAACATAAGCGGAGATGTTGAAAGGGATCGATGAAAGAACAGGGGTCCAGTAGAATTACTGCTCGGAACTGAAGTCCCATGTTACAATAGGTTTAACTGTGAAGAAACTCTCTCAGTAATTCGACGACAATGAGATTCATTTATTATCTCAAGAATTATTTCTGTACCAGGATTATATCCACTGTCTATATGCACATATCGTGATATAGTGGCTCGTCTGCGATCGTCTAGTTTCATTTCCATTTCATTTATCGTGGACAATGAAAAGACAAAAGATTAAAAACCACTGGTCTTGATTTGTAGTTAAATCCTACAAAACTCAAATCCTCAAACTGCAACATTCTAAATTTAAAGTATCCCTGTAGCCAAATATTTTTCTGGTCACAGTCAATAAATAAATAATTAGATTACTATCTGCTCGGAAATTACAAGCTGCAAAATTAACAAAAATCCGTTAGAT
>JAUESI010000003.1:9335390-9356650 GCA_032275145.1 Synergus laeviventris | reverse complement strand
ATGTTCTTTACCGTTTCCCAAAGTTTCAGGGCAAAATATTTATTTTTGTAGCCGTAAAGTCGAGGAATTTGAACATACAAAATCAATAATTTTTTCTAAGTATCACATGCCCTTAAGAGAATTCCAAGTTTCCTTTGAAAAAAATGTTAAAGGTAGAGATTTCTGGAAATATCAAAACGATTTCGTGGAATTTTAAAGGAGTTCGTTGAATTTTAAAGTATGCATCCCAAAATATTTTGAACAGTTTTAAGGACTTTCCTGGAATTTTGAGATATTGACGGATTTTTAAAATTAAGTAAGCAGATTTTTAAAAGTTTTTAAAAGAAATTTTACAGCTACGCATGGAAATTAAGGGCTTCCAAAATATTTCTAAGAATTTAAAGAGATTTTTTAAATGAATTTTAGTACATCTAAAGATTTTTTTAAAGAATTATAAAGAGTTTTATAGAATTTTAAGTTTAAAAACATTTCAGAAGATTTTAATATATTTATAGAGTTTTCAAAAAAATTTGAAAAGAAATCTTTAAAATTTCACTGAAATTTTAAAGTTTCAAATTGTTTTTTTTTAGCAATTTTAAAGACTCGTGAAATTTTAAGGATTTTAGGAAATACTTAGGAAAATCAAATTTTTTGGTGAGATTTTGAAGTATAACAAATATTGAAATTTGAAAAAAATATATCTTAAAGTAAAGAACTCTAAGCTAAGCATGTAACATTATGTAAACTAACATAAACAATTATTACTCGATTCCGGAACTTTTTAATACGTTTTCAGTTTAAAAAAAATTCATTTTTAATTTATAAACTTACGTTGCATATGTATAAGTTGCCGAGGTAGCTTGTAGTCTGCGGGGTAAATTTTATCGTAGGCTTCGTCATTTTCTAAGCTTGTTACCTCGGGAGTAGGAATGATTAAGCCCTTACTCATCGCTCTTTGGAGATGGTGCTCCTGCAAAGTTAAAGAGAAAGAATATTGTTAATCCATTAATTAATTAATTTGAAAATTTAATGTATAACTTCTTCTTTAATTGACTCATTTCAAAGGCTTTCCAAGAATAAAAGGATACAAGTAGAAAAAAAATTCTCAAATGAAAAGATTATAATTTATAATATTATTACATGTGAGTGTGTGTGAAACGACTAATAAAATACATATATCTAATTAATTAATGAATTAATCTTAAGTTGTGAAGAATTGTCCGTTGATAATATTTTTTTCTATCTTCTATGTTCCTATTTTTAATATTTTACAATTCTTTAAAATTCAAATTTCAATTTTTGTAAATAATCGCTTTACAAATTAAACTTTTTTTTCATTTCAAGTATTTATAAAATTTAAACATGAATATTAAACCTCTTAACATTCAATTGAATGGATTTTCAATTTTAAAACTTATAACTCCAAAAAACAATAAAACTCCAAGAAAAAAAAAACACTTGCATAGTTTTTCAGAAAAAAATTCAAATCTCTTAATTTCACTTCAAAAATTTTAAAATTATATAAATATATATATAGGCCATTTTTTTAAATTCAGGGAAAAAAACTGAAACTGAGAAACAAAAAACCAAGTTTGAAAAAAGACATGAATATTCGGATTCAAAGTAAAAAAAAAGTTCAAATACATTTTTGTATTGGAAAACTTAACAATTCAAAACTTTTCAAAATTCAAATGCTCTTACTATTATAATATTTATTTGATAAGGCAAAAAGATAGAGTTTTTAATCTTGAGATTTCGAGGAAAGAAGATAATTTTTCAACAAAAAATGGAATATTTGTATTTAAAAAAAAAAAAAAAAAGAAAAAAATTAATGTTTACTACAAAAAGTGAATTTGTAACGGAGAATTTGGCTTTTTAACCAAAAATATGAATGTGGTAAAATTTTCAACGATCAAAATTATTTTGAAACGAAAAATAGTTGAATTTTCATCTAAATAATACAAACTTTTACTTAAAAAATATTGAAATGATGATTCATGAATGTATAAAAAATCAGAGAAATAAAAATAAAAATCTGAATCTGAACCAAAATGTGTGTAAAATAAAAAAATCTCAAATTGAATGGGGACAACGTCTCTTTGTCGAAAAACAAAATCATGAATATAAAAAAAATAACAAAAAAATAAATTCCCGAAAAATGCAAATCCTGAAATTTCAAAATACCTAATACAAATAATATTATAGCGAAAATTTTTTAAACAAAAGTTTGAAATCACCGAAATTTCAAATGCCTAAAAATATAAAATACCGGAAATTTTAAAGTCCCAAAAATTTCAGATTCCCAAAAATAAAAAAATTTGTTTTATATATAAATGTTCAAAATTCTGTTCAAAATTTCTGTGAAATTTGTGTATTAAATTTCTTTTTAAAACTTTTGTTAGAAATTTCTCCTAAAGTTTTGTTTAAAATTTTAAGGAGAAATTTTGAACACAAGTTTTTTTTTTAATTTGAAACTTTGTTTGAAATTTTTATTTTCGGCTAATTCTCTACTTTCGTTAATAAACATTTTGGGTAACATTATTTATATTCAAGAACTTGGAATTTTTAGAATTAACATTTTTGAAAAAATTTAAGTTTCGGGGATTATATTTTCGACATTTCTTCTCATTTATGATTTTGTCTTTTCGCCAAAAAAATATCTCATTACATTTCTGACTAAAAACAATAGAAAGAAAACAAAATACACAAAAAATCTACAAACTCTTAAAGAAAAACCTACTGTTAAAATTTTCTCAACCTGAAAAGCCTAGGATTTAACTAAAAATCCAAAAATCACGAATAAAACTCTGCTCCAAGACCGCATTTCAATCCCCTAACCGCCTCCATATTCAAACGTAAATAAATCTCTCCCCTAACAATAAAAAATCAGATATTTTGGAAAAAACAACTAAACCAACATTCCTAGAATCTCTCAAAAACAACATTCCCCCTCCAACACCACCCCCTACCTCACCAAAATGTTTTTTGGCGCTTAACTTTTTGACTCAACCCAGTCTAATTAAACCTTTCAAAAACTCCCCCTCGGTTCATTGTCAACCATCAAAATGAGCTACAAATGTCATCTAGCATCAAAATCCACCTGAAAAACTCAAAAAACGATGGAAAAACTCGTTAAAATAGGAAAAAAACCGAAAAAATCAACCGGGTAAGCGTGCGCAGTGCCATCTGTCGTGAGAGTGAAGAAGCTCAAAACAAGATGGTCGTCGTCGAAAACATGCTGGAGGAAAGTCTCGTAAAATATATTAAAAATGATGAAAACTTACGCATTCCTCCTCTTTCTCCATACCGCTCGGCATTTGAGGGACAGCCCGGTTGATGGCCGAGTAATCGCGGAGGTCAGGAAGCTCCTCGGCCATGTAGACGGGCATGGGCTTGGACGCGTCCAGGGCGCGCGCCCTGAAGAGTTTACTCATGTTTACAGAGTTGGCGTGTCACTTGTCAGTCGTTCAGCTCCAACAGGAGAGTAGCAGTCAAGTAAGAGGGAGGGATTTTGAGCGTTGTTGACGAACTCGTGAGCACTTAGGTTATGTAGTCGTTTCTTGCAGGCTAGGGTGCCGTGTGGCCGTAACCAGCACCACCCGGTTGACGGGGGGAAAGTGGGGACGGGTGTCGGGGCGTGAAACTTGGTGGGCCTGGCTGGGGCCCTACGGCCGGATCACCCCGCACGGAGGGCTCTCAGGGCCTCATCGTCGCATGGCTTCCGTCTTTTGACACAATTATAAACACGCCCGGAGAGATTTTTCACTTGGAAAACATGTTCGCGTGACACGATCCCTACTTAAAGCCATCATGGCCGACGCTCAGCCATTTGCACGCTCTGCTCTGCTAGTTCCACGAGGCGAAGCTGGCGTCGCGCGGGAAGGTGGCGGAAATTTCAACTAGAATTTGGAAATGGGTTTTTGGTGGAAATTTGGATTTTAGGAGATTTTGGGAACCTTGTTCCGTTTCCTCAAGGGAAAAGTGTGGAAAATAGAGAATTTGGGCGAATTTGGGAAGGTTTTTTAGCGGTTAGAGCTGCAGCATTCTTCGTAAGAAAACGTGATAGGGAAAATAGGGGAATTTTGATTGTGATGCGCTTGGAAATTTTAGAAGTTTTGATATTTCATGAAGTTTACAAGAGAAGTGTATAAATTTCAGATATTATAGTCATCTCTGATTATAGTATGTGTTATTAAAAGTATTGTTTTATTTTATTTATTTAATTTAATATCGGCAATGCGCAGAGTCGTAGTGAGAGTTAAAGAGAAAAAGTATATTTCTGTCTCTTTGAAGATGCCGTCCTAATAAAAATGACGGCGTAATGCAGAAACACTTGAGAGTGAAAGAGACGGGCAGATCTATTTGTCTTATTTACTCTCATTATTTTCTGCTTTACGTCAACGTTTTCTTCCGACATGGGACTTCATAGGGTTTTGAGCAATGAAACGTTTCATTGAAATATTGAAACTTTCAAATGTTCCATTGTTTCATGAAACTTTTAGAGGAAAGGAGTAAACTACTAATTGTCGATGCGCGGAAATTTGCGACTATGCATTGGCGTAAATTTAAACCACTGATGTTTAAATTTGTTTTGGAATATTTTTTAGTCTTTAGTAAAACGTAAAACTATGATATTTGTGAATACGTTGAAGAAAAGTATCGAATTGTTACTTTAAACACTTAAAAATGCCGCAAGGAAGGCACATGTGTGATGTATATTTTGAATTTTCCCAACACCGTCTTTGAAACATTGAAATGTTTCACGTGACCTCGAAAGTTTCATAAAACTTTTCATGAGATCAAAGTGGATCAAAGTTTCAAAAAATTTTCTGATTTTACGACCCTACACCTTATTCATGCTTCGGTTACATACGGCACTATCGCAAAATGTATCTTCCTCTCACTCTACTATATCGGGTTGACCGGTTCATCGGATCCAATCGGATCCATCGAATTAAGGCGGATTGATTTTGAATCTGTCTCTTGGAATCTTGGATTAATCGGATTTAAAACTTCCTTCGGATCAGATCGAATACAAATTCCGAAATGAATTTCAATTTGAAGCTTTCGCTATAGGGAAATGAAAAAAAAGATGGTTCCGAGAACACTATAAAAGAAAAGATTCATAAGCTATATTTTTTAACAAAATTCTGAACAAAATTCAAATAGAGTCTATTTGGATACAATTTTGGGTCAGGGTCAATTGTCTATCGTAAGCTGCGGTGCCGCAATAAAGTTATAGCTGCTCAAGTATTCCCTCTGGATGAATAATAAATATTTTAATGAAAAAAACAACAACATTATTCTACAGTTATTTATACCACTGATTTATACCCTAGAGAGAAATTTCTGTATTCCGCCAGAGTTCATGGTCATCGGATCGGGGCAAGCAGTATATACTCCGGTCGTATAAAAACCATATTTAAATAAACAAATTTAATTATCTTATCGAGTTGTAATTTTTAGTAATTTTGTAAGTTTTAAAATTTTTATTCTTTATGAATTAATATAAATGGTTTCACGCGAGAAGACGTTGCGAAACTCTGGCGAAACATCCTCTCCATCAGCCGACGAGCGTCATAATATAATAGCTCTGGTTCTTTTGGGTTCTTCTTACATTCACATGACACATATAGGGTCAGGGTCAGGCTAACCCGGCTAACCTATAAGCCTATAAGGATGATAATAGTCTGATAATAAAGTCGTAGAGGGTCTGATGAGGGTCTCTCGGGTACCGCAATAAAGTTATAACTTGTTATAACTGTACTGTTCAAATGTTCCTTGGATTGGTATTACAATACAATTTTACAATTGAACCGCTGGCGAGCAAAAAGGGATTACATCTGGATTTAGCCTGGAAAGTATTGTTCTGAGTGTCAATTTGAAAAATCTTTAGAATTTTAATTTGAAAGACTGATACTTGTAGAGAATTTTACGGCGCATCTTTTTTTCCATTTGTAAACAGTTTAGGTTTTGTATTTTTTGAGATAATTGACAAAAAGTGGATTTTTTAAAAACGAAAAATTCCAATCTTTTTTTACTTCAACTCGCGCTAATTTTGCCAATTTTCAGAATTTTTCTATTTTATCAATACTAAAGTACGTATTTAAGTCTTCTGAAACTATCTAAGAAAGAAAAGCGAAAATATTGTAATAAACAAAATAGTTGTTCATTCTTTTTTGAGAGATTGCCAAAATCATGAATTTTAACTTTCAAGCGCTTCGTTTAACGAGCGAATTTTAAGCTACGGAAAACTGCCAGTGAGAAAGTTGTTCATTAAGGTTCCAAGAAGTTTTTTGGAAAGTTTTAGTTCAATTGGATTAATAGTTCAAAAATTATGAATGTTTGAAAATCCAAGCGGCAATCTTGACACTGCCAAAAACTTGCCTCACCGCCACTTGCCGGCTACGACGGGCTGTGAGCGAACCACAGCGAACGATGTGAATAAAAATGAAGGATTAATTGAAGGGCGAAGCCGCGAAGGCAGACCAAAACAAAACAATGCACAACAGTACCTGCTTTTTGTTCTCTTCTATGAATTCTAAAAATAAAGCAAAAAATCAGCGAATGGATTAGCAATTTAAATAAGCATTTTTTTTTTGAGATAATAAGTTAATACCGTATTAATTTTTAAAATAAAGACGCTGCAGCCCGTGCGCAGCCGGCGAAGCACGTTTTTGGACAGCGTCAAGAATGCCGCTTCGATTTTAAAACATTCATAATTTTTGAACTAATAATCCAATTGAGCTAAAACTTTCCAGAAAACTACTTGGAACCATAATGAACAACTTTCTCACTAGAAGTGTTCTATAGAATTTTTCGTTTTTAAAAAATCCACATTTTATCAATTATCTCAAAAACTACAAAACCTACAAATTTTTGCAAACCAAAAAAAGGTTCTGCTTAAAATTCTCTACAAGTACTTATCAGTCTTTCAAATTACAATTCGAAAGATTTTTAAAATTGACACTCAGGACAATACTTCACAGGCTGAATCCACGCGTATCCTCTTTTGGTCGCCAGCGGTTCAATTAAGAAAATAGGTTTGCCCTAATAAATGACCGTAATAAAAATTCAAAAGTGCAAAGGCTGTCAGGACGGTACTAAACAATAAAAATATTTCAGCTGACCAAACAGATGTTTTCGTTCCTACTCTAATTACTCAGCTCTCTAGGAGAAACTGTGCAAAATTTGTCAAATGTACCCGCCTAAAAATTTGTTAATTTTCTTCAATTTTTTTGAAACTCCAGTGAATTGTAGTCCTGGACCTCACTCTATTACGACATTATCATCATACAGGAGCTCAAATTTTTAACCAATTTGGTATCAATTTACCTTTTCTACGAGAGGTTTTTAAACGTTTTTTTATTCGCTTTCCGATAAAAAATAATGATTTTGCAATAAAAAAAATATTCCATGCTCATTTTCATTTTTTTTTATAATATTACAAAATATACAACAATGTCAACTTGCCGAGGTCTCGTTAGGTATATACAATACAGAATAATAAAACTTTTGGTCACAAGCAGGATACTTGTCTTCAGGTAAACCTTGCTCCTTCGATAGATAACAATAATAATCTAATTGTGAGATAGAATAATACAACTTAAAGATTAAAATGTTCTTGGCGCTTATTCCAGCAAAAACTAGATTCATTTTTTGGTTTTTTAAATACGTATTGAGATGGTATTTCTGAATAAGCAAATTGTCTGGCTTCTGAATCATGTTTATTCAAAGCAAAATATTCAGGTAATTTGATTTATGCGTTTCTGATTGTATCTTGATCATCATCACGTCATAACAGTTTGTTGGCATAGCTTGTTTTAATGTAATTTTTAATTACGTTATGTTCAATTATTCCTTGATCTTCACTATTTTCTGTTTCTTGAAAGCTACTCAAATATGTTGAAATCTTGTGAAACCATTTGAAATCTCTTAAAATTTCTTGAATTTTTAAAAATATTTTAAAATTCCACGCCAAACTTTAAAATTACTGAAAATGCCAATAAATTTGATAAAAGTGCTTAGAATCCTTAAAAAGTCCTTAAAAATGTATATTAATTTACATTCTCCTAATTGCAATAATCATTATAGATAGATTGACAGACTGCAGTCATTACATTTTAATTAGATTTCGAAGTGCTGAGAACAGAAACAGCAAAAATTTGCTGCAAAATTCTTGGAATATTCTTCAGATCCATACAAACAAACGCTTTTCCAGATGGCATTTTTTTCATTAATCTGAAATAAAAAGATTGCATTTTACTCATTTTCTTAGTTTTTAGTCATACCAAACTATAAAAAATGTTTTCGTGAATTTTCCTAAGAATGCTTGGGAAAATCATTTGCCTAACCAAGAATGTCAGGGTGGCCATAAGATTAACGTTTTTTATTTCCATGACATTTCCCTGATTTTTTCTTGCCTTTCTGACAAAAAATAAATAAAATTTGAAATCTCACAAATTCTATGGAATATTTAAAAAATCTAAAACTCTCTAAAAACTCTTTTAAATTTCACTTCAAACTATAAAATCACTTAAAATTCGTAAAAATCTCTTTAAAAAAATAGAAACCTCTTCTTACCTTTCGGCTTGATTTCCGAGGGACCCAATAAAAATCGCATAAGCGTTGACGTTCGGATTTGCACTGAGAATTTTCGCAAATCGTTCGGGAGGGATTCCGTAACGTTCCAAATTTGCATCCGAAAGAACAACAACGATCGACTCATCAGAATCTTCTTTTGATAAACAGGCAATCGCGTGTTGAGTGGCTTCAAGCGTGTGATCTCCAGAAATGCAGAATTGCGAATGGGCATGCATAGTCTGAAAGTTTGAAATACTCTTGAAGTTTGAAATTCCCTTGAAATACTTTAAAGTATTCTGATAAATTGAAAATGTTTTAATTCGTATGAAATCTTTGGAACTTCGTCTTAAAACCTTTTTCAAATTTGCTGAAACCTCTAAAAATCCCTAAAAATCTCTTAAATTATTTTCAAATCACTTGAAATCGTTTAAAATCTTTGAAAAATTGAGATTTTTTTTTCACTTGAAATTCCTTAAAAGCAAATTAAATCTTTTAGAATTCCTTAAAATTCTTTAAAATGTTTAAAAAAAGCCTTTGACTTAATCACATGAACAAAATTCCTCATTTCTCTCTTCTCTTTCAATTTTCATTACCTTGATAACTTCTAATCTTCGTTTATTATCCATTGGCGGTTGAGTATGATCCACAAAAGTAATGTGGTAATCTTCACCCGAATGTCCAACGATGTCGTATTTTAATTTTTCTTCATATCCATTGAATGCTTCCATAACCATGACACATGCTTCCATTTCTCGATCCAATCTCCCATCGTGTCCATTAAATCGGTACATACTTCCGGATACATCAATGACCAATTTCAATCTCTTTGGTTTCATTTGAGGTGCCCCAACATCCGGTTCTTTTTCCGATCTTCTTCGGTAGATATTTTTCTCCCCTGTCAATCCTTCAATTAGTTTCGTATCATCCAATTCGCCAGACGTTTGGTGCCTCCACCATTGACGTTCTGTACTCTTCGCTTGAAGACTTCCTAAAACGAAACATTTAAGATACTTTTAGAGATTTTAAAAAATGTCAAGCAATCCCGATCAAGGAGGGCCGCAAAAGCTCAAAAAGGTTCAAAGAGATTCTAAGACTCCCGAAGACACACGAAGAAGTCCTAAGACGTCTGAAGAAGTCCGAAGACACTCTAAGAGTGTAATAAGTCTAAGAATGTAATATTGGTATCCCACTCATTTGTGCTCATTTATGGAGAGTACGGTAAGCGAGTTGGGTGAATTCAGATAGAGTACTGTTAGCGAGAGTCGACTGTACTCACCTAAGATCACTCTGAGTGCCTGAACCTGTTTACGAACAGCATCGCTGTATTGACTGTAGATATTATGATCGTATTCGCTCATTCGAATATCCTTCAATCGCTGTTTGAACGCTTTCTGTCCCATTTCTCGAGCTGCTTTCTTAACGTGTTCTGGAACCGAGTTTTTCTCTTCGTCACTCAGCTGATGAACCTTATGTCCAGCATCCAAACGATAAGGTCCTCCCTTTCCACCTAGACCTGCAGTATCTCTGCCTGAAATGTGAGATCCAAATAAAAAATAGGAAATTGTAAAGAAAAGAAGAATGAAGATAATTCTAGATCAGGGTGGCCACAAGATTACATTTGTTTTTATTTCCCTGACATTTTCATGACTTTCAGGCTAATTTCCCTGACAGAAAAGTTTTAAAAATGCGAATTAACTTTCAATAAAGATGCTATTGAAATTTTAAAAAATGTGTCGTAATAAAATTCGTAAAAAATCTCTTGAAACCTTGAAACCTGTTAAAGTCCTTGAAAAATTCACGAAACCCTTCGATATCTCTTGAAATTCCTAGAAACGTCTTAAATACCCCTTAAAAATTTCACGATGAACTTTAAAATCCCATAAAATGCGTCAAAATCTCTTAAAATTATTGGAAACCTATTTAAATCTTTTAAAATTCACTAGAATCTGCCTAACAATCTCCCTGACTACCCTAACTTTCCTGACATGTGGCCACGCTGAAGATAAAAAATTAGATTGAAAAGTATTATTGAATTTAAAGTTTTTGCAGGGAAGCCTTACCCCCAGTGCCACCAGCCCAAGTGTTGCCTCCAACATGTGGCTCATTTTTCGGATCAACTTTTCCGTGCTTCGGGGCACTGACATCCAATCCAGAATATCTCTCCTTAGTTATTTGCAATCGTTTTCCATCCGATCCCACCATTTTCCGCCACTCTCCAAGGGATTTTTCGATATTGATTAAGGAAGTCTCCCATAATCGAACACATCCCCCAGCATCGACTGTCACAAGACCTTCGTTAGACGTCAGTGCTGAGTAAATTGGAAAACCTTGAGTGTAATACCACTGTGTTACAGGTGAAACATTCACTGGTCTGAAAAAGTAAAATTATTTAAGTAATTTAAAATATTTGTAAGTATTTCAAGGGACTTGAAGTAATTTGAAAACATAAAAAATGTTTTTAGGTTCTTTAAAATCTGTTAAATCTCTTGAAATCTCTGAAATTTGTTTAAATCCCTTGAAATCTTGTGAAATCATTTGATATTCTTTGAGATAATATAAAAACAGTTTAAATATATTGAAATCTCGTAAAATTCCATAAAATTCTTTAAAATTACACAAAAATTTTCAAAAGTCAAAAAGTATCTCTTTTAACTTTAGAATTGTTCAGATTTGGTTAAAGCAAATAGATTATCTATATACATAAAAACTCACTGAGGTATCGGAAGGTATCTCGCTTTATGACTAATAGTATCCACTACTTCAAAGTAAGCAGAGACATCCAGCTGCTTTTTACCCTCAGGAAAAGCTTCCTTCGGTACTTCACTGGCGGAAATTGTTCTAACCACTTGTCCATGTTCTGTTATTATTGGCGAACCGGAAGTTCTTCTTCCCTCTTTTTTTGGCCAAATGAATACCTCGTTTGAACTATCCAGTTCAGGAAATCCAACAACAACTGTCGCAAAAGTATTCTCAGTCGCTAGAAGTCTATTTGGAGAATTGATATTCTGTTTTACAGCGCTGCTCAGAATTTCTTCCTTGAGACTTTCTCTCCCAGATGATAGAAAAGATCCTGTACTCGAATTATCAGAATCTACTTCCTCTATTTCTTTTAAAAGGTTGGGACATGGATTTTCAGAGGTAGATTTGACGAATACGTATTTCTTATTCGCGTTACTTTGTATCAACCATTTTTCTCCAGATGCTGGCAAAATTGATTCGATTTCAAAAGGCAATGCTATTGAGTAAGCAGCCATTTTACTCAAGTCAATAACTTCTATGCGATTACTGTTGGGTGTGTACAAAACTAGCTGATTGTTTGAAGTTATCAAATCAGATTTAAGGGCCCAGGAACATTCCTTATTTCGAAAAGCTTGCGATATTTTGTCACTTGCTGCGTCCATGAATGAAGATAATTGGAGGCTGTGCACTGTTCCTTGTTCCAAATTGACTGAGAGAACTGCATTTGACTAAAAATGTAAACAATTTATAAGATTAGGTTGAAGTAAGTTTCTAGATTATCTAGAAATTATTTTTAAAAATCATAAATTATAAAATTCTCGAATATTCTCGACAACATTCCTTCAAATTTGGAAAATTCTTCTAAAAATAAAAAATATCTCCTGACAGAAAGAATTCAATCCTTAAAATTTCACGCTGAAATATTTTTAAATTTTATAAAATTCTTTAAAATTTCAAAAAATCTAAAATATCTCTTAAATTTAATCCTTAAAAATTATAGAATTCTCTAATATTATATACTCAAAATTCTCTACTCACTGATGCCTCGTGAACTAATAAATTTCCATTTTTATCGGGCGCAATTGAGTAAAGAGGTCTGATGCCTCTCGTCGGAGAAATTACGCCTTGAAGTGATATTTCTTGAATATGCTCAGAATCCCTTTTCATACTGAAAACCGAGAGTGGATTAGTCGTAAGCACGTGGATTTTGTCATCGGCTCCATTTCCACTTATTTCTTTAGTGACCGCCAATGCAGATACAACTCCTGTATCGTGTATCGGGATCGTCCAATAACTTTGCAGTTCAGTGAAAAAAGCTGATCTAGCTTCAATTTTATCTAAAATATGTAAATGCTCCTTCGCTTTAGAAATCAACTTCATTTTTACAAATCTCTCCTGCACAGGAATTGCTTGATGATTGTTTGTGATGTTCCAACTACCAGCAAATTTTAATTTCGGTAAAGGGATTCTGAAAGGAAATAAAAAAACGTGGTCAGTCTACTTTATCAAGATTTATTATACATTTCAAATTGTAGACAGTTCTTTAGAATAGATAACAAAATTATTAAATTCACACTATTTACAAATTGGTAGACGTCTTACTCTTTAGCCAAGACGATATTTCTGGAATTAGATCCGATTGGAATTCCATGTTTGTGAAGAACGGAGACGAGAGTATCATAAACTTCTGGTGAATAGCGGTCGAAATCAAACACATTCTGCACCACGTTATTCAAAGATTCGTTTGGGAATTTCTGAAATTGAGAATCGCCGTCAGCAACTCAAAATTATTTACTTACATCCTTATTATCATTATTATTATTGACTTATTGTTTACATCTTTACTTATTAAAAAATTGTTTACTTCTTATAGAAAAATATAATTTTACCCGCTTGGGACAGATTGACTTTTCCATTACAGAATCACATAATCATAAAAATCTCTTAAAATTTTTTTAAATTCAATGCGGAACTTTTAAATTCCTTTAAATTGCTTAAAATTCGTCAAAATTTCTTCAAATTACTAGAGCCCTCTTAGAGTCTCTTAAAATTCCACGAGGAACTAAAGTTCCTAAAATACAAATGAAAATTTCTATAGGTGACTTTTTTCAAAATAGAAGTACATACATCAATAGAGCGAGAAAATATTTAACTTTAATAACTTTTGTTTAAAACGAAGAATTCGAAATCTAACTTCAAAATTCGATTTCTTCTTTTACAAAAAAGTATTAGAAATATACATTTTTTGTTCTATATGAATATTTTTATTGAATATAAAAATTAATGAGTCAATCGATTCAAGTCGGGTCCAATTATTTTTTTCTAGACAGACTTTTACTGACAATTAAAATGTTCTTCTCTTACCTGTAAATGTTTGATGATGTTGACGACTTCTCTTGTCGAGTAAGGATAAGAAACAAGGCCTTGATCTGCCATGCTTCTGAGTTCACCGAAGGCTTTTACAAGCTTGTAAATTATTTTGTCATCCACATTCGGACCATATTGTCTGAGCAATCGAATCTCGTTCTCGACTGTAGGATTGTCGACGGAATGTGTGCTGAATAAATCGCCCAAAGCACCGAAGAAATCGTTGCCCAAAAATGGAAAACCTGGTCTATTTGCTAATACAATCATCCTAAAATCTGGATGCATTGGAATCATATCTGGATTGCTTTCTGAGGCTTGATCAGTTGGTACTATTCTTCTTCCGTCTGATAGAATCATTTCTCCGGACTCTACCAAGGTCTATAATTAAAGATTTAAATTACTAGAATAATAAATAAATAAATAACTACAGGGTGGTCAAAAGATTAAATTTTTCCACTTTCTGGATTTTTCTCTAACTTTTAAAGAAATTTCCCTGACAGAAAAGTATTAAAAATATAAATTACTCGCATACTTAGCATACCTTCAAAATGCAGGTGACGTGAGTGGGTGCTTTATCAGCTTCATCAATGACCAAAACATGTCCCAACTTGACAGCTTGAACAAGTGGTGAGTCTTCATAAACAACTACACCATCCTTAACCATAGGTTGTACCGTCAAAGTCTGAACAGTTGTATCTCTATGCAATTGAATATATTCTCTCGGTCTGTTCATCAACTGCAGCAATCGATCAGCAATTTTATTCTTACCCACGCCCTGGTTACCAACTAGCAATAAATTTTGCCCCAGGGAAAAGTCCTGAAGCAAATTTTCGAGTAGTATTAAATGTTGAGGAACATTGTAAAAGAGGATGTCTGGAATTTTGGTCAATGCTTTGGTTTCGTAGCGATTGACAGTTGTTCCTCCAATTGTTACAGTTTCATCTTCCACTTTACAAGTGATTTGTGTATTCTCCTCTTTCTTGTCGGGGAAAATTCTCAGTTTAGATAAACAATCTTCCAGAGCCTGTTTTGTTAAAATTGGTAGGAAACGAGCTAAGCAAGCTCGATGTATTATATCATAGGCGTTGCTTTTTGGAAACTTGTGCATTTTTGCAGCGATTCTAAAGAGTTGTCTTGTACTTAGAGAACTCGCTAATGATTGTAAGGTTGGATCTTTCGAAGATCGTAGCATGTGGGCTAGATCTATAATCTTTAAAAGATCTTTACTTGGTTCTCCATGCTGAAATAAATTGATATACATGATAAATAAAAGATGAAATAAATAATAAAAATAAAGGAGGTAAAATCGGAGAAATAATAAGAAAATTGTTTTAAACCAACCTTTGATCGAATTATATGAATCTCTTCCGTTTTGTCTAAAGGGCGCATTTCATGGAAGAGGAAAAGACTCAGCAGTTCCGAATTTAGCCACTGACCAGCAGAAGTGTTCACATTTGGCGGTTCTGCCAAACTAACTAATCTAAATGATGGATGGATTTTGAGAATCCCAGAGCTGTTCATCTCCTCGTCAGACTTTTTAAGCTTCTCCTTCATTACATTGAAACGATCTGCTCCCATTAAGCGTTTCCCATCGTGTAACTGTAATTCTCTATTTTGAATGAGCCTGTGTGGAAGATTTATTATTAATATTAAGCTTCTCTCTCTAAAATGATCTCCAAATAAGGAAAATAGGGTGATTTTTTCATGAAAATAAAGAAATAATAGGAGAGTAACTCCTTTGATTAAAATTAATAATTAATATTGAATTAAATTTGAACTGCTTTTCAGAAAAAGGTTAATTTTTAAGCAAAAAGATGGATTTTCAACCAAAAAAAAGTTTAGTTTCGATTTGACAATAGTTTTAAAGTTTCTGTATGGTAACATCACTTTTTCTAGATAGGAGTAAAATATTTTTTTAAATTAATTGTATTAATAAAAAGCGAATCTTTGAATTAAAAAAGAAAAATGAAAATCTACCTGTAAATTACAGCCAAGGTACTGGGATGAACTCTGTGAATTCCATCTAATACTGCTAATTTTCCCTCTAACGCTGCTGTTACCAAGGGTGAATCTTTCCAAACAGTGTCACCACTTTGGACAGTCGTCCTTTGCTGAATAAGATCTCTCGATGTCATATCCTGATAAAGGACGATCGGCTCAATTTGGTAACCCAACAAATCCGCTAATTTGGCAATAGTCGCAGATTTTCCACAGCCTCTTGGCCCAACAAGACACAAATCTAGGGCAAACTGAGTTTGCATCATGTTGGCTATCAGAGAATTTTGATAATTGGTATCGATAAACCATTCATCGGTTTTCTTGGATTTGCCAGAACCTGCTGGAACCTGAAGATATTATTATTTTTTTAAACTCATTTTGATTAATGTAATTAGAAACAAAGTTTCTAACAAGAAAACAACTAAATCTTTTAAAATTCAGGATTCTTGTTGAGTCTAAAATGGAATTGTTAAAAATAAAAATATTTTTTAAAATTATAATAAGCATAAATTATTCACAATTCTAGCATAAAATTCTAGTAATTTATTATAGTATAATAAAATAGGGAAGAATATATTCCTTCAGAGGAATCTTACTTGCAGAATTGCTTCACTACCATTAGAATCGATAGTCATTTCTGCTTCATTATTTGATATTTTAACTTTTCTTATTTTACTCTGTTCGTCTCTGTTAAATGAATTATCTAGAACGCCAAAAGTCTTCAATATATCTTCGACTGCAGTCTTTCCTTCTTTTCCCAAAAATAATTTGTATGGATAAAATCTATAAAAGATGCTTAACACGGACAGATTTGGAAATTTATCCTGAAAGAATATTTATAGTTAAAATAAAAATAGTAGATTGATAATTGGAATTGTATAAAAGTAGAACTATCATGTTCTTTTTACCAAAATAAATGCGGCTGATGTAATATTATCTAGAGGAAAATCTGGTAGTCCCAAATTTAGAGCCTCTTCTGTGGCGAGAGCGTGGCAACACGAAAGAAATTGTGAAACTTTTGCACGATCCACATTGGGAGTTAATCTCTCTAATTCGTCCAGTTGTTCCTAAAAAAAAAAATACTCCAGAATTACTAGACATTAGAATCATTCCTAGATTTCTTCTAGAGTTATGAAATTTCATAGAATTTCTATGAATTTTAAGTTAATTTGAATATTGTTTTGTAAATATATAATGAGATTAAAATGAAACTTACCTCGAAACTTGGGGGTGGAATGTGTCTCGCTTGAAATCTTGACCTAAGGGGAGGATCTAAAGGGTGTCCAGAATAACGAGGTGCAGGTAATCCTAAGGAAATTACCCTGAAATCCTCACTGACTCGCACCAGTCTCCAAAAGTCTAATTCCTCTTGACTATGTTCCTACAAGATAATAAATAACAAAATTCAATATTTGTCTTTCAAGGGATTTCTAAGGATTTAAAAACATTTCAAGGAATTTTGATAGATTTCAGGACATTCTAAATCTTTTCAAAATATTTGGAGGATTTTTGAAAAGAATTTCAAAAGAATTCAAAAGAGTTTCAAGATTTTTCAGTATTTCAAAGAATTTTGATAGATTTATAAATATTTCTTGGAATTTTTAGGAATTTTTAGTAATTCTTATAGATTTCTGAGTATTTCTTGGAATTTTAAATAATTTTAAGAGATTGTAAGGAATTTCAAAGTATTACATGGAATTTAAAAATATTTTGAGGAATGTCAAAAGCTTTCAAGAGATCTCATAGCATTTTTAAGAATTTTAAGAGTAAAATGAAAAAGTTAATAAATACTTAAATTCAATTTCAATTTGAATGGGAATAATCTACCTTCAATAATTTATCATAACGCGTTGCAGGAACAAGAAATCTCCCATCTTCAAGATGCATTTCTCTATTTTCCAGGAGATTATTCAAAATAGGAAGAACGTTCCTCTCTGCCTTTTCAATTCCTTCCAAAATTAATATTCTTCCATGTACAGCAGCTCTTACGGCACTTTGATCATGGTAACTGGCAGTTCCATTTTCTATCTCTTTCCTCTGTTTGAGGTCTGCCTCGGTTGTGTCTCGTGATAAAGCTATAAATTCCACTTCTCGTTCTATTAATTCTAAATAAGCTAAAGCAAGATTCCGTCTTCTGTGTCCAGGTGCCCCCATCAAAAACATGTCTTGTCCAAGAAGATCTTTCTGCAGCATCCATCTTAAGTGACTCAAAGTTTGCTGGCTCGGCTCTTTCACTGTAAATTCATTATTAATTAATAAAGATCGAAGAACAGGTTTTTAAAAGAATTTTCAAGGATTTAAAAATATTTCCAAATAATTTAAAGGATACCAAGGTGTTTCACAAGACATAAAAAACTTTTAATGACTTTAAGAGATTTTAAGGAATTAAAAAGGATTTTAAGAGATTTAATAAAAATTGAAAGGATTTAAATGAATTTCAAGGCATTTTAAAAGACTTCAGAAGATATATAAAAATTGTAAATGATATTAAGGAATTTAAAGGGATTTCAAAAGATTCTAAATTATTTTAGGATTTTCAAGATATTTCAATTTAAATCTTTAGAAACTCCATAAAATCTTCTTAAAGTACTACGGAATTAAAAAAAAAGTAAAAATCTCTTAAAATCCTTTTATGTATTTGTTGCGTAAAATGAAGAAAATTATTTAGATTTACTTACAATAATTTCTAGGCACGTACTCTGGATTTTTGGCAGGTTTTACAACTTTCTCCACATCCTCTATGGTAACTAAAGTTTCATCTGAAAAAGGAAAAAATGAATCAATAATTTTTCCAAAAAGCAAAGGAGTTTATACAATAAATTTAAAAAAAAGGCTTTTATTTTGTTTTTATTAATTAACAAAATCAAAAGAATTTCTTTATTTAAGTTAGTACTGATTATCGAGAAATACTTGGATTCAATTTAAAATACTTAGAATCAATGAAGCAACTACCCTAATAGCACTGAACGTTCCTGGAACGTTCGTAACCTTCCTGGAACGTTCCAGGAACGTACGGTGCTATTAGGGTACATATTAAAAAAGTAGACTAATAGATTAGCGATTGTTTAAAAATGTATTGAATATTTAATTTTTTATAACAGCAAATTATTTATTTTCTTTCCTGAATTCAGTTTAAAAACGGTTTTTGTCTATAAATTGTTCAAATTTAATAGGAATCAATCGACGAATCATTGCCATACAATTCCCATTGAATCCATTTACACTCAATTATTTGTTTATAACAAATACAATTAATTTTATACAATTGTTAAACTATATATTAGTCAACTTTTCTAATTGCTTCATTGACTCTAGGTATTTCAGATTGAATCTAACTATTTCTCAAAATTCGGTATTCTTAAAAAAAAAAAAAGAAAATCCCCTTTTTAAAAATCGGCCATTACAGATTTATGCGGAATTTTATTAGCTTTATAATTAAAAAAAAAAGAACGTTCAAATCGTCTCGTCGGTTAAACCCAGCGGAATTTCTTATTTATGGATATTTAAAAGATTTAAAATAAATACCTGTTGACTGAAAACGGAGCAGTGAGAGGTTGGGTTTTGGGACAAAGTGTTTTGTTTTTTCAAAACACTTGCTAACACTCGAATTTCGACGTGACGCAATCGAAGCAATTGACAGCATTTCAAAATAATTTTTTTATTTTTTAATTATACACGCATATTAATTATTTGAGCTTCAAAAATTAAAAATCACTTATTTCCTTCAAAACGTAAATAACACGTGTTTCGAACACTATACGCTGCACCACAATAAAACAATATAAAATTAACAATCACTCTTTACTGTAGAAAGGACACTAAAAATAGAAATTTTACGAAAAGCTTTTAAGTATTGTCATAACTGAATGTCAATCAAAATTGGAGTTTGTACTTTACGATTTATGAAAAGTTGCGCCATTGACGCATGTGTGTGATAAAATTAAAGGGAAGACTTTAGACGCTTTAGACTACCATTTTGGAATGTAAAATGTAAGAGCAAGAGGCGCCAAGACGCCCGAAAAGTTCCGAAGAGGCCCGAATAGGTCCCAAGGCACACAAAATTTCACTCTCTATTTCGTTGTAAAATAATTATTGTGCATATCTTTTTCCATTTTTAATAAACTTACAAATACTCTTCATGAATTATAAATGAGTTTAATCAATTTAATCTTGTAAATTATGCACTATTATACGCATTTACGTGTGTTGTTTAAATTTCCCGCCAGGAGTTTACATACTAATATGGCCACTCATCACATGTGGGAATTTTTGAAATTAGTTCGGTCGTTAATTAAAATGATCAATTATAGATTTTATATTTCAAGTGATTTTATGGAAATCTGGAAAGAAATTTTGAAAGATATTCAAGAATTCCAATGTAATTCAAAAGAATTAAACAGTTTCAGGAAATCTTTAATTAATTCTTTCAATGGAAATTATTTAAAACCCTTTGAAATTTTTTATTGAGGATTTCCAATTCGAAAAGTAATATTCCAAGGAATATTACTAGGAATATTACAAGAAATGGAACCAGAAATGAAATAATACTAGCAAACACAAAAAGAAGTTTCAACTCGGGTTCTACGTTCTACCAGGTTTCATATAAGCAACGTCAAAAGTGCGTTTATCCCACGTTTATCCGGTATCATATACCATATATATTTGATATCGATTTGTTGATACCAATCTAGATTTCTACCCGGTTCTATTTGGTCACCGTGATGTATTTTAGACTGATGAGAATCGTTATAAGAAAGAAAATGTCTAGATTCTACTTAAAAATTTTTTGAAATCCATACCCGTTATTTGCAAAGTTTCCACTTCCATTCTCTTCTTCCATCTGTAAAGCCAGCCTTCGCTAGCGCAAAAACTCTTGAGTCCTCCTAATTCTTTATTTATTTTCAAAGCTTCTTTTCTTAGTATGGATCCTGTGGTTGGGGATCCATTTTTTTTCGAATTCAAGAAAAATTTTAACATTCGATCATCCAATTCATCAATGCTTCTCAATGTTTTCGTAGTTTTCGTCTTGGAATTATTGCATCGATCCATAATTTTTTCTCTCTCATGTCTCCATTTCCGAAGAGTGCGCCCACTAATTTTATATTTTTGGATTATCATTTCTTCGGAACAAAAATTCAATTGTTCTAAAATCGATACTTTATCTTCATAAGATAATCTTATTCTTTTTGCCTGGGAGAATTCATCTTTCGAATCTTTTGATGTAGATGCTTCATGATCTTCCATAATTTTGGAATTCGACTCTTTTTTATCAAAATGCTGAAAAAAGTCGAAAAAAAATTAAAAGAATTTAGTAATTATATTATTTATAATTTTACAATTTCGTCGTCAATCTCTTTCTATCTCCCTGTCAATCACAATTCCCTCCTTATATCTTTCAATTCCTACTTTTCTATTCCTTCATGTCTCTCGTCTATTCTTGTCTATCTCTTTCTATTTCCTTGTCAATCAAAATCGCTCTTATATCTTTCAATCCTCACTTCTATATCTCTTTCTACCCCCTGCCGAAAAGAACGGAAAGAGTTCGGAAAGAAAACGCTTTCCGATGCTTTCCGAATTCTATGTGAACTTTGCTT